>BGNK01001103.1:118796-170181 GCA_003297005.1 Symbiodinium sp. clade A Y106 | reverse complement strand
GACGTTTTGTCTACGTTTAAAATACGCTATAGCCCCGAAATCCCCTTGTGAGCCCTTGTTAAGAAGTCCTGTTAGCCAGTCAACTTTGGCTTTAGCCCTCAAGCGCAAAATGTCTTTACCAAGATTCCTAGCTTCCCGACCAATCAAGGACCTGCGTTGTTTGATCATGTCCAGGATTTGAGGGGGATCTTTGTACCGATAGCTTTTGGGTCTGTAGGAGACTTGTTGGGACACCTTCTNAAGATTCCTAGCTTCCCGACCAATCAAGGACCTGCGTTGTTTGATCATGTCCAGGATTTGAGGGGGATCTTTGTACCGATAGCTTTTGGGTCTGTAGGAGACTTGTTGGGACACCTTCTATAGGTCAGAAATCGGCGTGAAACACTGCAAGCGCAAACAAACCAACTACAACAGAAAACTACTCACAACTGCCCGACGCAGAGCGTTTGTAGCGAGAACGCCGACTTTCTCGCAAAGCACGGTGCGCTGTGCGATGAAGGGGAGCATGCGCAAGAGTGTCTGAATGATAAGCACAAAACCGGCAAGGTGTAAT
This sequence comes from Symbiodinium sp. clade A Y106, assembly GCA_003297005.1. Lineage (NCBI taxonomy): Eukaryota > Dinophyceae > Suessiales > Symbiodiniaceae > Symbiodinium > Symbiodinium sp. clade A. The sequence continues at coordinate 169,628 of BGNK01001103.1, read as the reverse complement.
GATGTCTGATGGAGTTGCGTTGATGACGGGCACTACGCCCATCACAGAAGAGGGCGGAACTGGGTGACGGGGCTAACGATCGTGGCATCGATCGCGAGCGGGGCACCAGGCCACATGGGCAAGCCATTAGCGACCGCCTCCATGCGGCGTGAGTCACTGACATGCAGGCGCATCGATGTGCTCGAACGTCCGCAAGTTCTGGGAGTGATACTCCTAAGAGTCTTCTCAAGCTCTGTTTTGCGAACAACCGCGTGCTGAGTCTTCGCACCGGCGCAGGGTGCAGTTTTGTGCTCCGCACGGGCTGAGTCCACGGACCGCCGTGTGAAGCAAGTATTGTTCAGCTTTTGGAAGATTGCTGCGAGGCAAAACTGCCCAGCTATTTGGCTGTTTTAGCTTTGCTTGCTACTTGTGATTACTTGAGGTTTAGCCTGGTCTGTATGGTTTTTGGTCTGATGAACTTGCTCAGTGGCTGGCCATTCATAAACTGTAAGAAGGCCAAAGTGCGGGACTACCCGCACGAGCGTCTGCCTCCCGCATGGGATGAGCTTGCTTGCGTGCTCGGGATGGTTAGGGGTTTGGTCGTGGGTTTGCCTGGTTCCGGTAGTCTGCTGCACTGGGACCGCGCCCGGGTGCTGGCAAAAAGGTCCGTAGAACAAAAAAAATGAAATGAATGTTGCCACTGCGATGAGGCCACTCCACCAGCGGCTTGTGCGGCGGAAAGCACGGGCACAGCGGTAGGCGAGGAGGTGCAGCAACTTCAAAGCGATGCAGCGCATCCTACGTGTTTTGCAGCCGGCAACGACCTCCGGCTTCGTGCCGTTGTTGGCCGCTGCCTTGCCATTTTTGCCGTGCGGGCCCCTAGTCTGCGGTATGGTGGCCTTGGTTTGCGCCGAGCTCTGGCCAACAAGCATTCAGCTTACTAGGATTTTCGGTTTGACACAGCCCTGGTCATCCGAGACCGCGCTCCCGGGACAGAAACCCGCACCCGGGCACTGAAGCCCAGCCGGGCGTCGCAGTGCGCGTGGCACCTATACTCGGAGCTTGACCGCGACAGGAGGTGCCGCTTGGTAGTCCTTGGGATCGCGGTCGGTGGCCGCTGGGACGCTGGAGCTGCAACCTTCCTTCGCCCTTTTGCTGGTGCACGCGCCTCTGCCACTTTTGCCGCGCTCCGGCCCGGCACGGTTGCTGATTAATATTATGTTGATACAGCACGCCTCCCTCCACGGTGCATGCTTGCAGTCGCAAGGCAACTGATTGCTCGAGCTGCCGTTGGCGGGGTGTAATGACAATGACACGGCACCACCTCTGGGATCTTTTGAGCTGATCTGCTAGCAGATGCTCGCGACGCCAAAGCCGTGCTGCGCCCCGCTGCTTGAAACACTTTCGCCGCAGAAAACACAAACCGAAACCCACTTGTCTGAGGTCATCAATCTTTCGATGATGATGATGATGATGATGGCTAAGCAGTCCTTGATTGCAACGGATGATCGCGCATTTGTTCACAACTGCCATTCCACCAGGGATATCATTGACGTCGCGGTGGGATGATTCCAGGTCGAAGTGAAAAAACAACGTGTGACATCAGGTTTTTCCCAATTATAAGTCATGGGCTGACGTAGCACCTTTGCCAACGTGGCCATCAGTGCTTTTCCGCAGAGTTCGTCACGGCTTCCCGAAATGAGTACGACACCCGCCGATGTTTGGTGTGCTGGAAGAACCGTAGTTTTCGTGATTCGAAAGGGTAAACCTCGGCGATGGTGCGGATTTCATGCCCTTGCAGAGTCCGGTCCTTGAACGACCACGGGTCATGCTCAGCACGTGAAACCACAGCCTCCGGGCCCCGTTTTAAGCCCCAGAAGCCTTGGTCTCGGCAAATCCAGGTCATGCATCCCGTTTTGCGCAGCGTATGGCAACAACATGTTGGGACTCGTCTCACAAGCAGGGGCGACAAAACAGCAGACCCAGAGCAGCCCTGGCACGAAGCTCAGGAAACCCGCGAAGTGACAACACACACATCCTTGAATTGAACCTCGAATCTCGCCAGTCCGCAACAGTCCTGCACTTGCGAATCGAACAGCGGTATCAGGGTATCACAGTTGCTCTCAGCTCCATCTCGCGTGGTGGGCATGCTTTTGTACCTACCCCCGACTGTCCAGCCTGGTGTCATGAAACCGAACATCGGCAACCCTCCAAGGTTTTTGTGCCCGTGAGGCCGCCTTATCAGCTGTGGCGCCGTGGTGCTCGAGATTGTTTTTCGCCGTGTTGCCTTTCTTAACGTCCGCTGCAGCAATGTGTAAGAAGCACAAGCTTCCGCTCTTCAACACGAGCCTAGGGAACCGCGGGATCCAGTTCCACTCATGTGTTGTGATCTCGAGCCACTCCGACACATTAAGTAGGCAGCTCCTACCTAATGCATGCCCATGCACACCGCATATAAAAATGCAAGATAGGAAATCCCGCTAATCACTGCTAATCAGCTCCTGCGTGTATGTAGCTATAGGGGGCAAACCTTCCACATGCAAACAAGTCACGCCAGGACCTTGGCTAGGTCGTTACTTCGCTCGGTGAACTGCTTACATTGCCCCTCACGAACGAAAGTGTGTCCGCAGAACGATGCAATCGCTGCCAAGGGACTTCACCTTGCCAAAAAAGCGAACATGTCGATGTTCTGGAACACCGCTCTGCTGCATCGCATTTGGCTCTTACAGCATTTATTTTGAGGTTCTCTGCATACTGATGGTCGGGAAGCTCGGAAGAGCTGGCGACAGTCACTTCTGCCTGTGCATAAGACAGCTTCTGATGTGAGACGTCTTTGCGTGCGAAGTACGATGGAACCGTAGATCCGTTGGGACCGCCCTGGTCACACGAACCCATTGCCTGGAGCCCGGCCGGAGCAAGATGCAGAATTCACGCATGAAAAGATAACGGCAGGGACACTCTGCGCTTGACCAGTGTGATGCTGTGCGGTAGCGTCGGCTACCGTCATACCTTCTTCGACGCTCGGGACAGTCTTCCTCGGACGTCTTGCTCGTCCAGGCTCTATGCGACCCAGGGCCATGATTGGAATTGGACTTGACGAGACTGCTAGAAGATGGTAGAAGCCAGCTAGCTGTTCAGCGGTTGGAAACATTATAAGGCCGTTGGACGTTTGTCTATCTGCATGGCTTCGCCCCTTGAGTCCAGGGAATCAAACATGTACAGGCTTCCGAATCCACGAAAGACGTGGAGCGACATGCAACTCCAACGACTGCAGCAGGGTACCCAGCGCGCAAGCAGAACAAGTCGCTGCTCGCAGTCTGCAAAGGTATATAACTGTATGCATCGTGCATGATTTCAGGAACCAATTTACAGCCGCAACACAGGTTTCACATAGCGAAGCATAAAGAAACCCTCCGTAATGCATCTCCGACACTGCATCTGCGGGGGGCTCACCGGAGGCACAGTACCGGGACGGTCAAACTCGTCCCTTAGCTGTACACCCACTATCTCACACTCGCCGGCCCCCAGTGAGATTGAAACAATCAACCAACACTGCCATCAACATACAATTACATGATTGGCATAACATGCGGCAGAGACCGACGAACGAAGCTCACACCTGCACAGATCTGGTGACAACCGAGTGCGCGGCCGCGGTCTCCCCTGATCATCGGAACTGAATTCATGGAAACCCGTGAGGCAATCTTCATGCTTCCACAAACTATTGCTATATTCGTGCAACCTGCCGAAGCACAGAGAGACAGAGAGAGAGGAAACAAAAACGCAACAGACACAGCACGAAACGCGCTAACCACCGATCGAAACCTGAAGCCAGCCTTGATGCCGACATCACCTTTCCGGGATGACCAAACCTGATTCTTCTTGTTGTTACGTTTGGCGCTTGTGCTCAATGCGTGTGCTGCGAATCTGCACATGTGGAAAGCAACTTGTGGATTCAAATCGGGGCGCTTTTAGTCACGCCCTGAGGTGCAAACAACACCCGGGCCAGGCGTTGAGGTAGCAGTTGATGGCGTTGGGGCATCCCCTTCTTTGAACACGTCCAAATTGCGACATGTCGAACGTGTGTTGACGGCCGCGGCCTGGCGACATCTTCCAACCTTGGCCTTTTTTTGCCATCTTTCCTGACAGCTACAACAGCAGGTAACGACCATCGACAAAGAACGTATTTGGATACTTGCCTTCTTGCACACCATTGCCCACAACACGCAGCACAGCGGAATTATTGAAATAGAAGCATGTCTAGTAGTATGGAATGCTGATCTCAAACACAAACACACACAACACAAACATGCGAGGCTTGATCTGCAACAGCTTATTTCACAAAACTCATGAATGATGTCTGAAACTGTAAACATGCTGGGAAGTCGCACATGTGCCATGGGTTGAGCCGATGTCGAAAAGAGCCGGTTGTTGGATTCTAAACCATTCTCAATAAATTCTCACTTTTTGGCTCGAGTCTATATCGAAAATACTCTGAATAAAGAAAACCAACATGTCACCACTTCGGAAGTGTAGGGTCATGTGCAGATGCAGACACAGACCATGGACTCAAACTTGCCGTGGCTGCAGACGTCAGGCGTCTGCCGATTCTGGCACACCAAGCCTCTGCACTGACTCACAGAACGACTGCAGTACAGCAAGCAATGCTGGCATCATAAACGCATTTTCAAAATTCCATGTCTTTTGTAAGGTTGTCTTCGCGACTCAATTCAAACGCAACCAAACTAAGACTAGATGGTTTCAAAACTGACTGTACGAGAAATTTCTCCTTTTTGTGGAACGGAAAAGCTCATGTCATCATGTCACATATTGTTGCTGGTCTTCTCAAACACGCAAAGCATGACATCGCATATGTAATTGGATTTGCTCTACAACTGTGTTTGGGCAGCGGCATGTAGAATCATGTAAAATACATAGAGATTGACACGAGTCCTGATGTCACAACGGGATCATCGATAAACAATGGCTGCAGGCCAAAGCCAAAGTCAAGAATGAGATGGCATTGAAAACGTTGAATTTTCCACCAACATGATTGAAAGCACGAAACGTTCAAAAGTGTCTCGGCTGCCAGCTTGCAAGTAGCACGCCTGCACGTTGGTTCCACATGCCGTTCTGACCACACTGCCCGCAGCTATGGCTGGTGGCTCAGTAGGCTGCGGACTCAGTACAATGAACGTGGGATCACAACGCAATCTTTGGCCTCAACGCAGGTGTTTTTCGATTCCTATGCTCACCAGAAGTGGACCACCGACTCCGGTTTCCAGCCTGTCCAGCCAGCATGAACACACAGCAGGAGAGCGCGATGGATCGCGACGAAGCAGCTTGTTCCGCAGACATCCCGCCGTTGGTGCTTTTGGTCGCTGCAGGACCACACCGCACTCTGACGGTGTCTGCACACATGGGTGTCAGTACATGCAGGTTACTGCGCAGCTTTGGAGCTCTGAGCAAAACTAAGAGCGCGTGGCTTCTGTGTTTTGATGTCATCGCCACGCAGCTTTCCAACTTTGAAATCAGCCCAAATTGTCGAATCTTGGGACAGATGTGGGCAACCCTTCAGTCTGTTTTTTAAAAGGGTGAGCACGAATCTGTGCATTCAATTGGAGCCGGTTGCAAAGAATTGATCACCATGGAGAGCACCTTCACCACTCAAATTTTACATCCTGTGTATCTTCGCACGACATCAATAAAGTGGCACGGAGTTGAAAGAACCTTCTGACAGGACGGAACAGAAAACGAAACCAAGGGACACAGCATCAAGGCGACTATTTAAAGAAGAAAACCGGTGCAAAATTGGATCTGTTACGGAAGTGTCTTTTTGAGGTTTGCAAAGAAAAAACGACCACCACACTGAAGTGTGTTGTCTTTGCAACAAAAAATCCCACTTGTCAAAAATGCCAAAACATGGCAAGCAAGGCGGCAACTGTGGAGATACCGTGATGTGTCCCACGCTTTTCGTGGTTTTGTTCGAACACTGAAAAGAATGGCTTCGCGGATAGCAAAATTTTTGGATTTGTTTGCACCACACATCTTGAAACCTTCTAGACTCCCGCTCCCCCAAATTCAATGTTTGCAGTGACTTTGAGCGGAGGGCTGGCGTGTGGAAACGAATTCAAACAAACGAATTTGCGTATTGGGCACTAACCACACAAAGATTTACAGAGTAAATCTTGTGGGATTTAAACATAGCGCTGAGGATCCTGCAAGGAGTCCTCATAAACAAAACAAGCACACTTTGAGATCGAAGAGATTCTCAAATGTACTCACAAATCATCAAGGAAGGTTTCCTCAACCTTGAAACCGTTCCCGAAGCAAAAACACTTACTAACAGAGGTACTTTTCAAGCGACTAACGCTCATGATCTTACACATCAAGGGGGGGTTTAAGGGTGACTCCAAGGGAGGGAGGCTTGAAGGGGGGCTTGAAGGGAGGCTTGAAGGGAGGCTTGAAGGCGGGCTTGAAGGTGGCTTGAAGGGGGGACCTGAAGGTCCATCTGAACGGGCCTCTTCTTCATGTGTTTTGTGATTGCGTTTTGTTTTGCGTTTGTGGTTTTTCATTTTAGTTTTGTTTCGTGTGGCTTTCTGTTTCTTTGGTGTTAGTGCTTGAGTCCTTCAGTCACAAACATTTTCACATACAATTGCTTCCGCGCTAGTCCTTCCAAAGCTCTGCGTAGCAAACTTTGTTTACTTGGTCTTGGTTTGAGCTTGTGGGAAGCAACACAAATCACGAAAGCTTTCGTTTTTTGTTGCTGCAATAATTACTGCAGAATGAGACGAAAGCAACAGGGTGTCATTTTCTTGAAACGTCATGGTATATCACTGGTCAGCAGTCTCAAGCGACCAACTGACCACGTACGTCACACTTGATTCACACATTGCGTCCACCGGTTCACAAATCGCATCGACAAGAGGCAACAAGCTGTGACGGAAAGTTCCAGAGAGCGTCTGCAACTTTGCGCAGGAATGCACTGCAGAAGAATCTGAGATTGCCGTTGAAAGATAACCACTCATATCGTTTCTGGAGAGTCGATTTGAAAAGAACGGCCTCATATGGGTCCAGAAGCCACAACTCAGCGCGATGATGGAAAGCGTTTCTGCGGTTTTTTCGTTTCAATCCACCCTTCAAGTTAAGAATTAATGTTGAACCAATTTCGGATCAAACTTTCTGCGACGTTGTTGATCTTCCAATTCGTGGTCGAACATTTTTCTTGTCTGGAGAAGACAAAACGCGTGTTGGTTCCTCTTTCTTTTCGCCCGTAGAATATGATCTGCGCAAAAGGCCATGCAATCGAAAGGCAAGGATTGCGCAATGGCTAATCGCAACGCTCAACTTAACCAAACCTTGGCAGCGAAAGTGCGGCCGTTTCCGCACGCGGGACACCGTGCACGAGTGCCAACACACTCGGAAAGGCGAAGAGGCAAGACGGCCCGGGCATTCTCTCCGGTTAGATTTGTTGATCGTGCAGCTTTTTCAGACCAAGCGCAGCCACTGTCACCGAGGCCCTCCCACGCCAAAAAAAAAGCAAAGCAAAGCTCACGTGAAACTCAGCAAGGTTTTTCCAAGCATTTCTTAGAGTCTGTGGCAAAAAACATTCAAAGCGATTTTCTGCAAAGATTCGAGCAGTGACTGACGTCTCTGATTTGAAGGAGTCTTGGCAGAAATGCTGAAAGCGCTTTCGAAAGATTCCAGCACTTTCGATTTCCCACTTTGGTGGGCAGAGGTTTCGTTGCTTTGAGAAACACATCATTTCATGATGCAGTGGCAAGTTCGCCTTCTGTGCATGAGTTCGCATTACAGAAGCCATCGCATTGCGGAAGTGCTCATTCATATTTGTTTTTTGGGCATGAACCCCTAAAGTGATGGCTTTCTCTGTTCTGACTCTCTTGTGTGTGGAAGTTCTGTTTATTTTCGCGTGCCAACACCACCGACCTTTTTTTACACCTCAAGAAGGCGATTTTCGTGTGGCTTGACTTTTGCATGCGGCTTTTTCCCTTGTGTCTGGCAGTTTCCATTCAGACACTGAATGTCTTTTTGTGTGTGCCCGGCAGCAAAGGTGGCTCGAAGAAGATCACTCTTTCAGGAATGGCCATCGAAGTGAAAAGGGGGTGTCCCAGTGAGGGCCAACTCGCATTTGAATGTCTCAAAAAAGGAGGGCTGGACATTTTTCAAAAGATTCTGCAGATGCCGGTGTCGCAAGTACCGCTGGCTCTTGCATGCCAGTGCTATTGGGCCGACCCGCCGTGCGCCCGAAGTGCCTTCGGGCTGAAACCCACATGGTCCTTCTCTTGTTGCAAGCTTGATGTTTGGCTGCCCAAGAGCTGGGAAGGAAAAACTGTTGTCAACCAATCGTCAAGCGTTGCGGTTCCTCCGTGACTCAAAACAACTCGTTTCCGGGCGGTGGCTTGAACCGCAAAAATTGGGGTCTTCGGTTAACGTACTAACTACTGCTTTTGCTACTGCTGCTGCTCAACACGGCGTCACTACCGCTGATCCGGTATTGGCAATGGGTTGTCGTTGACATTGTTACAAGCAGCGAGCCACCGCCGGGTTTCTTTCAAGCCAGCACTACGACATTATTGAGAGTGTTTGAAACATGTGCACACACCGTATGCAACAGGTTCCTCGGCAGATAGTGTTTCGCTTCGAAACAATGCAGCATGTCCCGAGCTTGTAAAAGTTTAGGCGATTACCGAAAGGATATAGGCATTGTTGTTTCGCCGTGCTCTGAATGGATGCCATATCTTAGTGCTATGAGCATGGCCTTTGCGAATGCCCAAGTCTCGGCCTCAGCAAATATTCACATATCGCCGCATGATGCAAATCTGGGTCATGACCAGTGGTGCATGATGCCAGGTGCCATGTGAGAGACCAGAGACAGTGCTTGGGGTGTCACAGGAAGCGAACAGTGCCTAGAGCTTATATGGATCCGACAGTCTCGCAACACAGGACACTGACTGGCATTTCGACGTTCCCAACGAGCATTCCAACCAGGCAGGCATTTTCTTGATGTGCAACACTTCCATCTCGCGACATGCATGATTTCATTCAGGTAAACCCGACATCTCGGCGTTCGCGCTTGTCTCCGCATCCTTTGTTAGTGCCGAAGCAGGAGCTGGGTCTCCACACAATGTTTGTTCCCAGTGCCGCTGAATGCAGTCTCCAGGATCTTTTGGATCCCGATGTGTGGGGCTCCGAGCGGAGTGTCTTGTATGTTTAATTCCACAATGTTTTCATTTACCTGCATCGAGATCTCCCGTGTGTTGGGAACGTGTTTCTTCCACATGGTCAGGGTTACGGGCGTGCAGATGCCATCTACGCCAGCCAGGAAGTGTGCCCCGACAGCGCAGTGACTTCATCTCTGTCACAAGCATGATTTCGTTTATTGCTGCTTTCACTTTGTGTCCAGTCTGCAATCCCTTCGTGACTAGCCCAACTGCAGGCACGGGGTTCAAGCCAGTTCAAGCTTGATAGATGTCTTTTGTGCAGTGGTGGGCAAGGCCATATGTTGCAAAACGAACATGGATGCACACTTTACCATGGTGTTCGCACTTGAGTACATATGCAGCAGCACTAGCGAGCTAGAGTGCTCAGATATGGTGTGCGCCCTGCTTGCGATTCTGCTCGGGCCTCTCTTGCAGCCTTGGCTGGAGCTGCCAAGTATGCTTTTCTGATGGACAGTGCAGAATGCCATTTTGCAAAGGTCTGTGCTGCAGCTGCGTGTTGTTGCACGGAGCATATTAGATGTGCCATGGGAGGCCATGGCAGTGAGGTTTGCTACATGTTCGACCAAATGTTTGCAAGTGAAACGCAGGCTCGCCGCACCAACATTGTGCGAGTTACCCGTCCGGAGCCAAGGTAGTCATTGTGGGAAGTCAGAGTGCAATCGGCTCTTGTACAGGTCAGGAGTGTGACGAGTGTTCTACTCTGGATGATCTGTACAGGGCTTTCTCCTGAGACATACGAAATGCTGCTGCAACTCGTGAAGACATGGGGGTACATGTGAACCTCTAAGGACAACCATCTCGTGTTTCTGCTATTTCACGAGCGAAACCTCGTGTCGCACCATGCCTACAAGGCTTTTGCCGTGTTCCACGGAGTCAGCCGTTTTGCTCCTGAGCTTGTGTTTGTGACTCGGGGCAGGGAGCTATTGTCGCGGGTTTCCATGAGGTGAGGCACTTACGACGAACCCAACTTCCTACATGCACAGCATGTCACATGTCACCATGCGAGGTGTGCAAGGATTTGCGTTGGTCAAAGGTGGCTTCGATTCAAGATGTGTGTGCTGCATTTCGAGTTGGTCTTTTTGCATGCCAGCAGGTGACTTGTGGCATTGTGGACATGCTGGAGGTGGCTCTTGATCGAGCGAGCGAAGGGATGAGAAGCCAACGCGCAGAAGTGAATGTCTCATCGGAATTCTGCTTTGCCGTGTGGAACTTGTGCCGATGGCAGGACAGGGCATATGCCGAGAAGTATATTGATCCAAAGACGGCTCCTGCTCATATTGCTGTGCAGGTCTGTTGCTTGCGTATCAACCGGCAAAAAGACTGAAACGGACATCAACTCTCTTCACGGCATGTTGTAGGCCGGCGAACCGGTGCCCTCAAAGAAAGAGTGGATCCAGAAACTCTTGGCCAAGCCTGGCGACAAGGATCTGCTTGGACTACTAGTTCTGAAGTGTGGCAGAGCTTCATGCCGTCTTATCGATCTCTCTGCTGGCCAGGGCACCATGCTGTGGCACTTAAAGCAGCAACTGGTGCCTGACGAGGCTGGACTCCGCCAGACCGTTTCAACGACCAGCCTGCCTTGTTGCCTGTCGCTCGTGCCAGTTGGGAGAACCCTTGCATATTTCCATGGAGATCTCAAGACTGGACCTCTTGGAGCCCTTAGCCAGCAAGCACGAGGCCCGCCAAAGAGCAGAGGTTTACGTGTCCTTGCCTTCGGTTCGCAGGTCCTCCTAGTTGCCAACTTGGCATCAGAAGAAGGAGCTTCGCGGGCTTCGGTTGAGTCGTTCCGTGTCCGATGCCCAGATACCTCTCGGCTGGTTTATCGGATGTGCATTCAAGACCTGTGCAGTGGACATGTTGAGGCCTTCGCGCAGCAGCTGCTGCTCCTTGGAAAAGTGCAGCGCTCAGGTTCAATGAGCTTTTAGGGCTGCAGAGTGTTCGTTCCCTGGGCAAAAACAGGTTCCTGCTCAAGTTCCTGTCAGCAAAAAGGCAGGCGCTTCAAAGTTCCTGTCTCAGCTGTGTTGTCAGCTGGAGCCGAGGGGCACTTGTCGACACAACACCCTATTCTGCACTGCCAGGAAAGCAAGAAAAAAGCAGCAGCAGCTGCGTCAGAGGGCACGACTTTTATTTGCTGTCTTGAAGCGAGCCTTGTTCCCAGTGCGAGTCAACTTTATCAACATTTGTCTTGCAAGCTAAGTCAAGAGTTCTGATTCTTTCCTCTCGGGAAAGGACTCACCGTCGGTTTCCGTGCCTCGTGGTCAGGCATTCTGTCAGATGTTTGATCACTGCTGAGACAGTGCATAGTCGCATAGACCCTTGCAGCTTCGCAGATCGCGGCTTTCGTTCGTGGCCAAAGCCAGCAGCCCTGACATGCTTACCCAGCGTTCCCCGGGCCAGAACAGTCTTAGCAAAGTTGCAGAGACTCCACGGATGTCCAGCCAGGCCTGCGCGGCAGCTCAAGGTAGCGTCTTGCCGTGATGCGATTCGTGAGTCGTGTCAGCACACGCGGCAGGCATGGGACTCTGCAGAGAACTTGGAGATCATGAAGGCTGCGCGCACGCTAGAGCAAGTCGTTATGTGCATGCGCGTCGTTCCGCGCAGTATTCCGCACAATGTGATTGTTATTCCGTTCAGTATGCATCCACCTGGGAGGATGTTGCTCTCGCAGCCATCAATGCCGTACCTGCTGGAAAGGCACATAGGAAAATTTGTAGATGCCTTCATTACAAACGCTGAATTCTTGTCCCCGCTTGCAGGTGCAGACGGAACAAGTTTCTGATCTCTGACGGGTCCAGTGCTGTGCCCTGCAGTTCCTATATGCTCGGTGAGGGCAATCGGAGTTGCAGTCCATACTGAAGTAACGCACGGACCTTCGGGAATGAGAGCTTTCTGCATGTCTGCATCCCCAGACGTTTGTTAGCGCAGTTATCATCTGCTGCTTGAACCAAAGACTGTGTGGCGCTCGGACGGCAAATACTGCCGGACTTTGACGCTGCCCATACGGGAAAGAAGGGAAGCTGCCAGTTTAGGTCTGTCTGGTAACGGCTATAGATGCTAACCTTACTCAACATACTCAACGCTGCGCAGAGCGTTCCAGACATGCTCTCCGTTCTCTTCACCGCTTTCCTGCCGAGCATCGATTATCAAGGCAGGAACATGGATCTGAGACCAAAGACCGATTGCAACCCGGCCATCCATACCTGTGAGTTCTTCCTGCAAGGCCCCGTCTGCAAGTGGAGGCGAGAAGGGCTTGGAACAAATCCAACCAGGAAGTGCCACAGCCGAGCGACTCTTCGGCAATGCACTGCAGGCTGGGCGACACCTCTTCAAGTGCCAAGGAGGCAGGGTAAATCGGTGAGATGATTTTGCGCATGGTTTGGAGTCTAATTCGCATCGCCAACAGGCCCATGTGGACTCGAGGTGCCTCCACTTCCAAGGAGCCCGCAAACTGCAAACTCGTGAGCTGACGTTGTTGGCCTGCAGGAGACGGAGCAGCAAAGCCTTTTGGGAGCCGTGGCAGGCTGGAAGAACTGAGGTCGTTGTTGTATTGGCATTTGTGGTCGCTCTTGAAAGGCATCTATGCCGAGCTGTTGAAGGCGATGTGGCGTGACCAGTCTGTGTGCAAATTGGTGCCTTTGCCAATCTGCTCCGGAGCTGCGCAGGGCGCTGAGTGTGGAGTCCCAGAGTCGGTCACCTACGACCGGCCATGGCCCAAAAAGGGCACCCTGTCGCCCCAGGTGTGAGCTGTTCTGGGAAAAGGAGGTTCCATCATTCTCATCTTCCTTCTTTCGCAGATACATACATAGATACGTACATGTACATATTCATATACCTTTACATGTACAAATACATAAAAGTAGATGTAGACATAGACATAGATATGTCTGACGGTCGTGCAGCTCAAAGCAGCATGTTAACCCTGATTTTATTTGACATGCCTTCGCCGGCCTGTTGCCCAAAGCGACAGGTTTAAGAGAAGATCAAACATGTATGCATGGTAGTGGGACCCAAAAGCAAAGCCAGCTGCACACCACATACCTACGAGGTCAGCAGAAATCGACTTGTCCCACGAGTTCCCACCGGAGCAGAGGGAGGCACAGGTTGACCCAGAGGCACACCATGCTTTCAAGTGATGATTTTAGCTGTGCTTATCGGCATGTTCATGCGTGCTTGAGTCAGTCGTTGAGAGCTCTGGCATGAATTGGATTGATGACTTGGGATGAGCGGGAGGCAGCGTTTCACCGCCCACTGCGCGTTTGTTTTGCAGAGACAGCTTCAATTCAGGCAGGGACTGGGAAGATGTCGACCCTCCCAAATGCGATGCTTGAAGTTGCAGGTGGCCACCTGAGCCGCCGAAGGAGCGGCGCAGGCATTGGCGGAGGTGGCGATGGAGTGCTCCAGCGGCTTCAGGTTCTTGCCTAATAGGAGGGTGCTTCAAGGAGCTCAGCAATAGAGGACGAGGGGTTCAAAGAACCTGGAGCTTGGAGCTTTCAGCGCAGGGGAAGTTATCTTCTGCTCTGCCGCCTGAGGCCCGTTCTGGGCCCAAGGCTTGAAAATGACAACAGGACACTCAGCCGGCAAAGCACCCGCAAAAGGACTCACAGCTTTGGCGTTGTCACCATAAATGGCTTAGAGCAGCCAGACGCAATGACCTCTCTCAGCCGTCCGGCTCCTCCCATAGCAGTCAGAACTGTTGACACGGCAGTGTTGGTTGGGTCTCGTCCTGTGCAGCCTCAAGCTGAGAACCCCAGTTTGAGCAGCAAGGCTAAGCCGTCAGCGGTTCTCATGTTTTGAGGAGGCACTTCTGTCAAGTGATCTTAGTCTTGGTTTCCGCTGGATGTGCATCGATGGCCTGGAGCTCATTGGCAAGGTCGCATGCAGAATGGCACAAAATAAGGCTGCTGCCACACGAGGCAATGCGCATATCAAGCTCAGATACGGAGATCATGCCGAAGGCCATACGAAACCCTGGCTCTTGTGCGTGCATTCGCAGCGGTTGCTTTCGCTGTTGTGAATTCAGAACTGCCCAAGCCCACTCTGAACTTGCAGCTCCAGCTCATGTTCCTTCCCCCTGGGCACACGTTTGAGCAGGGCGAAGATGAGGAAGAGGAGGAGGAGGAGGACGACGACTACATAGACGAGGCCATCATTGATTTGATTGTGGCTGTTTAGAGACTCCACCTTTTGGGTTCGTTGTGATCATCTGTTCCCTGATTTTAGGTTGTGTCTCCTCCCTTGGTGTCCAATCCGTGTGCGACTGGCATCTGCCTGAGCTCAAGTCCACTGTTACGATCTACGCGAGCGCCGCGAGCTCGTGTAGCTGTGAAGGTCCGAACTTCAACTACTGGGATCGAGGAAGACAGGTCCTTCAAACCGATTTGATCAATCTCCGAGTGCTCTGGTGCAGTTAGTGGGGCCTGTTCCGAAGCTCGTCAAAGCATTGGATCAGAAGCCGTCTGTGATCTGTCTATGTGCCAGCAAAAAGCAAAGTTCAGAGGCGGTAGTTGCACGCCGACATGCCGATGCCTGAAGGCAAGTCTGCGGAAGCTGGCGATCGACCTGGCCAAGGCCACGCGAACACGAGGGGTGGCTCCAAATCAAGATCTGAAGCATCGCGCCCCGAATGCTACTTGAGCCGTCGCAGCTTCACGCTTCAGAAATTTATGTCATCCCATGTCTTTCGTGGTCCATGATAGGACACTTTTAAGGTGAGAGATAGAAAAGAGAAAGGGAGAGAGAGAGAGAGAGAGCGAGAGAGCTGCACAAACCGAGCCTGTTGTAGTCCGGGTACGTCAACAAGCTGTCGGCCATGCTCCGAGAGCACGATCCCAAAGCTCGGGCCCCAGCGTGTCTTGCTCACCAGCCGCTTGCCAGGCTAGAGGCTGTAGCCACTGATTTCCTGCAGGGTACGTTTGTGACAGGACAGAGCATTTTGTTCGTCATTCATCAGCGTTCTAGTCACTTCTTTGAGAACAGGTGCGGGTAATGTGTTACTTGAGAATTGATACTCCCTGGCTCAGATACTGCTTCTGCCTCCCAGACAAGATGCACAGGTCCGCCATTCGCATGCGTGGCGAAATCAGCGGGATATGCCACAGCAACACATGGATACGGCCTAGCCATCTTACATTTAAAACTACGCGATGATTTAGATTGTCATGCAGTGGAATGTAATGGGAAATGCCACACTCGAAAGATAGACAGACAGAGACAGACAGACAGGCTGGCAGACTGGCAGACTGGCAGAGAGCTTTGGCAGGTGGGTCCTCAGCAAACGTTATTTTCTGCGGCTCAGGCACGGTCCGGTCGGAGGGCTCGTCATGGTGTGTGAGCATGAGCTGAAGCCCGGGTTTCTAAACGTTCTCAGGCGAGTGGCCACACAGTGGCAGAGGTGGTGGAAGAGGCTGCGACGATTGTGGCTGTCGTTACCTTGTACGCTAGTGGCACGTGCCGGCTGGATGTCAGGCTGCCACAGATCTGCTGTTCAGGGAGCTGTCCAAGTTGACCTCGATGCAGGAGGTTGAAGATGACATCGTGCAGCAGTGCATGCATGCAGGAGCCAATCCCACTCGTCCGGGAGGAGCTCATGGCCATCTGCCTCTACAGCATTTGTGCATTCAAGAGATGCGCAAGCCTGCAGATGTACTCACAGCGAAGAAGATTGCGCAGGCGGCATCTCAGCTGGCAGAAGCCGCACCGCTTGTCCTTGTAATGGCCTTTGCAAGACCGGCAGCGCGAGCAGAAGTCACGCTGCCGCTGGGTGCGGCGGCGTGCAACAAGAGTTGCGGCCGAGATATCGTGCCGGTCCTTAGCTTTGCCGTTTCTCGACTATTGCTACAAAGGCCTGCCCTTGCCGCAGCGCCACTTCTGAAGGCCTCTGTTGAAGCCGCCCACAAACACTTTCCCAACGTTCCGTTCGTCCTGCCACTGGTTGAAATCCTTCGTGCTGCTGCACCCTGCCTGGACAGTGCCACTGGTAGCCATGCGGGCAAGGAAGTGCAAATATGGGAGCCTCGCTGTGCCTACGAGAACTGGACACAGCGCAAACAGAGGCTGGAAATCCTGCGGCCTATGCTCTCCCAAGTCCATCGAGCCGACGCTAGCTGTGAGCGGGAGGAAGCTATTGCCAGACTGGCTGAAGTGGAAGCCGTACTGGATAGAAGACGCAGGCAACATTCCGAGCAGATTGCAGAGCTGCAGATGGCACTGGACAAAGCTCAGCGTGCTGCTGAGGAGGCCAGTGCCCAGGTGCAAGCTGCGCTTTCTCAAAAATCTCAGCGTTCCTCGCAACTCCGTGCGGAGCTGCACGGCGAGGTGCATGCTGATGGCAAGCGCGACGTCGGGTTTGGCCAAAGTCTGCCAAACACTGGGTCGCCACCAGACGCGCCTGCAGAACTCTTACGAAATATTCGACAGCAACGCGGCCTTGACATCGACTACAGCACCGTGCCGCCGGCAGTGCTGCAAAGTGCGAGCGCCATGCAGCGGAGCATCGGGGTGAGCACCCTAAGTGCGGGAAGCCTCTTTTGTCGTCTTTCGTGTGTGCTTTGTTGTGCTTTTTGTCTGAGGCTGCTGTCGAAAGGCTGGCCATCGACTTGTACGCCTCCAAGGGGCACTTCCTCTTGGAGCTGATCCAGAACGCTGACGACAATCGCTACAACACCTCAGGCCAGACATTTCTCTTCCTCTCCACATCGCTTAGCCTGAGAAGACTGCTTCCTTTCCCCATCCACGCGGCATGGAGGCGCCGAGCCTGCAATGACAATGCACCTGGGCTCTGCTGAGGAGGGGAATCTGGGTTCATTCTTCCCAAAAGAGCATCATGATCGTGCCAACAAAGGCACATGTGTGTGTGTGTGTGTGCGCGGGTGTGTTGTGATAGCTTCAAAAGTACTGATAGCTTACGTGGATGTGAATGTTTGTGCATGGTATTTACTATGGAGACAAGACATGTGGAAATTGCAGAAGATTACGGTCCCACTTTCAAAAGTAAGCTTGCGCGGCAAGAAGGGCAGTGGCATTCTGAATATGAGAATGGACTTCCAGGCTTGAAAGCAGAGATTCTTCGTCATGGGAGTCAGCGGAGCGCAACCACACTCCCTCTCCCTCTCCCTCTCACTCTCCCTCTCCCTCTCCCCCTCCCTCTCCCTCGCTCTCCCTCTCGCTGTCGCTCTCGCTCTCGCTCTCGCTCCCTCCTCCCTCCCTTCCTCGCTCTCTTTCTCTTTCTTTCTTTCTTCTCTCTCTTTCTCTCTCTCTTTCTCTCGCTCTCTCTCTCTCTCTCTCTCGCCTTTCTCTCTCTCTCTTTCTCTCTCTCTCTCTCTCTGACTCTGAGTCTGGCCGATGGTCATGTCAGGTGTGGCGAGTCTACCTGCAGTCATGGTCGGACTGTTTTGCTCGCAGCAGATCGTATAGTAGTGTCGTAGCATACGCAGTGTGGCATGTTATGACGACATGCCGGCCAAGTTCCAGAAGAAGCTGAGCGATTCCGTTGGCGAAGTCAAAGATCTGGAGTCGCCCAGTGAATCGACCCCAGTTCCCAAGGAGAAAAAGGCGGACAAGAACGCCACTCCAGCAAAGCGACCAGCACAGAAGCGCGTCAAGAAGGATGTCAAAGATGCAGAAGAAGAGGAGGTAGATGCCGCCAACAAGAAGGCGAAGCGTGCAAAGAAGGTAAAGGAAGGGCCTTACACCAGCTTCAAGCAGGGCTCCATTCCAGAGCCCCAGCTGCAGAGACGAGTCGACTTGCCCGAGGGGAAGGCAGGATTGAACGTACTGTCCTGGAATGTTGGCAGCCTGAGGGCTTTCCTGAAAACGCGTATAGCAGACCTCCAGGAGGCAGTGAAACTGGCAGCCCCACATGTGCTCGGGCTCATGGAGCACAAACTGCAAGAAGGAGCGCCTGAGACGGAAAGTGCTTTGGAGGAGCTCTCCAAAGCGCTTCCAAATTACCGAGTGGCATGCGTGAATTATTCAACGGTCAAGAAAGGCTACTCCGGAACGCTGGTCATGCTTCACACGGAAGCACCCGAGCCTATCAGTGTGCTGGCCGAAGACCTGCCGGCTGCCGCTGCCGAGGGTCGGATGGTGGTCTGCGAGTTCTCCTCCTTGTTCCTTGTGCTTTGCTACGTCCCGAACTCCGGCGATGGACTCAAGCGCTTAAAGGAGCGCGTAGAGAAATGGGACCCCCAACTGCGAGAACGCTTACATGCCCTCGCAGAGAAGAAGAGCGTTGTGCTCATGGGCGACTTGAATGTCGCTCACCAGGACAAGGACATCTGGAACGTGGAGGCGCCCCATGTTCCAAAGAGCGCCGGGCTGACGCCGGAGGAGCGCCAGTCCTTCTCGACGTTGCTGGAGAGCGGTTTCAAGGCCGGGCATGGTCATGGCCATGGCGGCGTTTCAAAGTGAAGTGAAAGGCGGATAACATGCGGGCTCTTTCAAGTCTCGAGGACGGCTTCGCTTTGCAACATCCGGAGGCTCTGCAGATGCATGTAGCAGACCGCAGTGGTGATCTCCTCAGAGAGCAGAACCTCTCGCTCAGGCTTTCGGCGCCTTCACATATTGGAGCGTGCGCGCCGGCAATCGAAAGACGAACCGAGGCCAGAAAGTCCAGAGAGTCAAGTCGGGCTTAAGACTGGAAAGCGGAGGGTGGAGTGCTTCGGGCTTCAGGGCTTTTACTGGCGGGGCCGTGCAACCACGGGCCTTGCAACAACCGATGCTTCCAGGCCTCCGGTTGGACTATGTCTTGGTGTCTGATGCGATGACCTCCAAAGGTGAGGGTGAGGCCCAACGTAGATTTGCATTCCTTAGTAACTTCCTTGTACTTCACCGCTGTCTACAGGTAGAAGTACTCGTAGAAGTCACACTCCCCGAACCAGGATGGACCCGTGCTTTGGGATACTTTCCACTTGCCGGCTGTGGCAACAGGGGATCACTGTCCAGTTGGTGCGGTCATCGCCGTACCTGGCCCGCAAGATGCTTGCCTCGCATCAAAAACCGAACAGAGCGCTCAAGACAATTGAGTCTTCAGCAACAGGCCAGCGGTCGGAAAGCTTGAACAAATCTAAGGTATGAGGTGCGATGTCGGACACTTCAGCATTTTCTCGGCTGCACGGCGAATGCCTTCTCGGAGACAATCCAACACCCGATCTTGTCGAAGGCCAGTTTTTGTCTGCGAAGGTGATGCTGCTTCTAGCAGAACATGCGAGTGTCATGCAGCAGAAGAGTTCGATCCAGCTTCGCACTCTGGAGCGAAGTCTGCCAGGAGTTTCGTGCACTGAGAGCGCCCACGAGAGAGCTCGATGCGGGGCCGTATGTGTGTTCATACAACTCGGGGAGTTTCACAAGCATCGGTGGAGCTGATGTGTTGTGGACTACGAAAGATGACCTTGCCAGGGTCGAGCATCCATTTGTGGCGTCATTTCATTGCTACGTGCTGCTAGCAGCGCACCATCGTCACCGACAGGACTCCTCGCTGTTCTTCGCGTCGATCAACAACGAGAGCTTTGGCTGCACTGCCTACCCAGCATGAACATTAGAAGCCATGTGCTAATTCCGGAGCTGCCTGAGAGTGAACGGTTATCATGACCAGCGGGCTTCTTTGGCTTCCTGAAGGCTAGGGATGACGAGCAAAGACGTCGAGGCTTTGTGCGATATCAACAGGCGCCGAGCACTGATTGAGATGGGGACTCTGAAAGTGTAAGGGAGAAAAAAGGGGCCTCCTTTCTGCGAGGTCTACGAAGCCAGCACAGGCCGGTCGGTTCCTTCCTGATTTGGCCTGTCCGATTTCTTGACCAGCCGAGCCCTTCTGTTCAGGCCGGAAAGATTGGGAAGAAGGGAGTTGGCCAAAGCCTGATGTCATAGCAGAACGCTAGGCAGAAGAGAGCCGGTGAAGCTTAAATCACAGCGACCAGGTTGGAAGGCAGTCTTCGCAGTCAGCGACCAGCCGACAGCACCACTCTTAGGCAGCAGCATCGCCAGCTTGAACCAGTCGCAAGATGGCGGCCAAGGTGCTCTCCGGACCATTTCGCTTTCGATTTGATGTAGCTTTCCCGGACATGCACGATGCGAGTGGTCATTCAGTGGAAAATCATGAACGATGGCCTTGCAGACTGTGCTTCAGGTGCGTGGCCGCGGCCGCTTGGGCTATGTCACGCCTGATGACCTTAGTTGCGAGCTCAGCTTGCTGGGTCCTAGGTGCTTTCTGCAACTACCAGCTACTATACTTACTATACGCTGCCATGTCTTTTGCACCAGGTGCGCAGGAACACTCCGTGCTGCCATCATTCCTCCAAGAGGCACTTCAGAGTCTTCCTGCTGTTCGTGCCGTGACATGTCAGTGGAGGCCAGTTCTGGAGGGGCTCTTGGCTCAGACTGGACCTTGCGACTTCTAGGCCCAGTTAAAGTGGCTCCGACTCAGTGCCAGGCCACGGTCCTGTACCTGCCTGAGAGCATTGCCGATCGCGGATTGAGACTGCGTCTCGGAGTGTTTTGGAACCTGGAGGTACCTGCCGCTCCGTGGTTGCCCTGCGACGGAAGACGGAGCGAGATCTTCTTCCGACTAGAGCTTTGCAATTGCTACAATGTTCGCCAGGAGCTGCCGCTGACATGGGAGATGGAGGTCGAAAACTGTTCGCTTCATTCACAGCTGAAGATTGTCTCCTCTGGCAGGTCTTGGAATTGCAGCTTTAATACGAAGCTCAATGGACAGACTGCTCATGTGCCACCGATCTGGGAAAGTTTGAGTGATGCAGATGTCACAGCAGACCTAATGGAGATGCCTTTTGCTGCCTTGGAGTGCCACGTGCTTGTCCTTTCTACAGATATTAGCTGTAGCTGTCTCGTGCAGGTATCCAGCGTGGCTGCTTTTTCTGCGCCAGCTTCGCCGTGTAGTGAGCGGACCCAGGTGGTTTGTGCTGGTTAGAGAACTATTGACTATTGATTATGTGCAAGGGTCACACGAACAGACCTTGTGATTCACAAGTGGATTTGCTGTGTCAAAAACGCATCAACGTTCCAAAGCTGGTGCGGCAGCAAAGAAACGTGTATCCATTGTTAGTGCCACTGTCTAAGCACCTGCCCACCTGGCCTCACTGCAGAAAGTCGGAATCGGGGAATGTACAAAGCCCTTTCCGGTGGAACGTGGGATGAACCGTGGGATTGTCGTTGTGCCTGAGGCATGGGACGATGCAGCGTGTGCCAGGTGGGATGTGCATGAGCTGCTGCAATGACGAGCTGCGGTCTGGCTGCTTCAATCGTTCGCTCAGACCGCGGCATGTCTCCCTTGAAAGGCTGTGCCTCAGGGATGTCCTTGCTGGTTGCTGGTGTGGGCAGGCATTCATATACGTGGGTCTGAGGCGCGGTGACTCCGTCTTTGTTCGGCAGCTGGCGAACCAAGGCCACTTCTTCAAACAAGGTTTTTGCACGTGTACAGGCGTGTAAAGGTGAAGCTTGAGCAGAGGTATGGCGAAGCCAGACGAGGCCCCTACAAAGCGAAAGCAGGGACTCAGGGATCTCAGGGACCTTCTCCAGCTGCAGGAGTTCGCCTTTTTCGTTCACCGGAAAAGTGGCGTTGGCACCTCGGGCGAAGGGATGGCAGGATGTGTGAGGCTGCACGAGGCTCCGCAAATGATGGCAAAGCTTGAACATAAGGGGGGCTGTGGTCACAAGCGCACAAGGGAATAGGTCTCGATGTTTTTGTTGGTGCCACTGCTCTGATTGATGATGATGCCATGCGCAATTGCATCGTGGACAACATGGAGCTTTTGGCATCAGCAAGACACGGCAAACTGTGCTTCACATCGGCATTCTAAACGACAGTGCAGGTTGGCACATATTTCGTAGCTTGTGATACTGTGCAGCGACAGACTTGCATTACACTGAGGTGGTGCCAATCGATCTGCTCCCGGCCGGCGTAGAGCCTGGGAGTCGAACTGAGGAGGCACACGAGCCAAGCGGCGTTGCCTGCCGTTGTAGTCCCCTGCAACTTCGTGAATGGAAGGTAGCCATCGCTTTTGAGCGTGCAGCAGCCTTCACCCCGGTAAGAAAGTGGACTGGTGTTTCAGTCTCACAACCTCCGGTCATGTTGCATTGGCGTGGTGCTAGGACTATGACTAGGAGTGAGTTGCGATAATTGCAGGACTCCTTTAGTGGCCAAAGACATCTGAGGTGCAAGACCAAAGAGCAGAAGCACCTGAGAGCCACAGCCAAGCTGACAGAGAGTCAGCCCAAACAGATCCAGTTTTCTGCTTTTTGCCAGTGCGACCCGTGGGTTTCCGATTTTCCTTGCACGCACCGTGGTCATTGACATCGAACCGTGAGGATTTTCACTTGGAAGATCCGCGGAACGTTTGGCTGCGTGGGGTTGCAGCTGATGCTTTGGCTGAAGCGATCGCTCGATTTGGTAGCGAACCTGGGACGAACCTGCTCACGCTGCTGGATGCTCGACGGGTGCTTGAGCCGTTTTGGAGACGTTTGCTTGAAGAGGCCGTGGAGCGAATTGGCGATGCACCGGTTGTAGCCGTCATTGGAGAGTCCAAGCTCTACAGACCGTCCGAGGTGTTGGTCCCAACACCTTCGTTGGTGCGTTGTACTGCAGCGATGAGATTCATCCACGCTTTGCCGGTGGAGTCCTGGCCTGCAGCAACTGGCAAGCGGCTGGCCCGGTTGAGTGACAATGAGGATGTGGCGGTGGAAGATGTTCGAAGATTGTTATCCCTCCATGCCGAACCCGTGTCTGCCCAAAAGATGCGGGTTCTGCTGAACAGTGACTCCGTCAAAGCTGAGCTGACCAAGCACTGCAGGTCCAGGAATCCTCTTGGACTCGCCCAGCTTTGTGAGCTCTTGAGTGCCATGCTGGCTGCCACGCAGCGCGAGCCAGAGAAGTTGCCGACATTCTCCGAAGCAGGCGAGCTTCCAGGCCTCGGATGCAGTGTCCGAGCACGGGGCCTACACAGAAACGAAGCGACATGTGCCCCAGTGTTCCCCTGTGCAGGGGATGAAAGGCTCTTGGATGTCGTCACAGAAATCCAGCAGATGCAGGCCCTAAGCGTTGGCAGTGAGCCTGAGCTTCGAAGAAGGATGCGCTGCCGAGGTGCTGCCTTTGGCCACTGCAGTAGGTGTCCTTACCTCAGCCGCCCTCTCGAACAGTCCGTGCCACACTCCTCAGCAGTGTCCGGTCCAAATCGGATTTGATGTTCGGAGGCGCCTCAATTGACGAGTCTTTCAGACGGAGATGTCCACTTGCCTGGCTCAGGCCGGTTGCGCGATTCCTTTCACCCTTTCATGATGTGGCGATCCCGTTTTGCTGCCGTTGATTGTCAGCAGGAACTTGGTGCCCTGGGCTCGACGAGGCAAAGTTGGCATGCACGAAATGCTTGAAGGCCGAACATAACCATCCGTCTGCCGCAGGCTACTGCATCGACTCTTCTTGCGCACAAAGACGTGCGAGCAGAGACCTTGGTGCCGCATCGTATGGTGCTTGACGTTTTGAGCACAACAGCCAAGCCAAGCAAAGTTTGCACGAAGCCGAAATGACTTACATTACGGAAAGGCGCATGGCTGCGCAGTCCGCGGATCTAATGTCCAGTCAGTCCTTGTGCGTCTCGTTGGCACCGTCGGTCGCTCTGGACTTCCAAGCAGTTGAGCTTCATCGCTGAGGTGTTTGACAGTTTGTCGTGGCAGTCGCTGTCCAGCGGGGCCCAGAACTTCCTGCGACAGCCGCCTGGCCTCATCGGTGTGTTGTGTCGATTGTGTTTCCTCTTTCGCAACCTGGTCCCTCAAAATCCAGGCTGGGCGTGCGGCAGGCCTGGGGGCCCGGGGTCGCGTTTAACTCTGGGCGCAGCGCTGATAATGGTGTGAATATGATTGAATGAAGTCGGGGTTACTTTGAGCTCCAAGGCAGAGTCCATGAAGATGATAATGGGGCCATGATGTGTCGTGCTTCTTCTGAGTAATCGTCATGATGACGTTGGCGCCGCAAGCTTTAGATGCATGTCGCAGCAGCGAGTGACCTCATGTAGATGTTGCAGTACCGGCGGCGGACTTCACGCAATGGAGGGCTACTGGTTGCAGGACGTGATTGACACGCACATACATCTGAGCCAGCACTATTCTGGAGGCCTTCCGAATACCTGGCACCCCAAGGTCGGACTGCACAAGAGGTTTGTAAAAGATTCGGCAGGCATGTCTTTCGAGATAAGCCGGAAGAAACCTCGAGAGCGAGTGCCCTAAAAGCGTTTAGGCAGGGAGGTAGCATCCATCCATCCATGCATGCCTCCATAAACCCATCACCTAAACCCCTTCTGTACATCCCTTCTGTATTCCTTTTCGTATCTTTGTTTTCCAATTAAACCCTTCTCGTGCTCCCCCCAATGTACTGTAATGATTCAGGAGCACGGCAAACATGCTTCACCACATTTGCTGACGGGAATACAATTTTTTCAATCACCGAGAGGGTTGTCATTTCGAGTCCAACGTGAGGCCAATGTATTGGAACTCTCAATCGATCGTGCTGACCAGAGAAAACGGACACGCCGGCAACACCGGAAGGGTTGTCAAACGGATCGTCGCGGCACCACGCGACCAGCGTGATTGGCTTGACCAAAATGCTGCTTCTCCCCAAGCACTAGCGCATAAGGAGCACGGCACGATTCTAAGACATGACGCGGATGGTCACAGCAGCGCAATGATTCAGACGGGCGCCCGGACACGCCAGGTGCACCGAGAGGGTTGTTTTGTCGAGACTAACGTGAATTCGAATTTGTAACGCATCGCGTACCGGAGACGTGGCACGCCGCGACCATCGAGAGGATTGCCAAGTGGGCAGCATCGTGAGACCGGTGTCTTGAAAGCTAGCCATGGCCCTGCCACGTCCATTTCATCAAGGTTAGAGTAGGAGATAAGCGGCCACCTCCAACCAACCTCACGAAAGCCCATACCATGCAGCCTCACGACCTCAGAAACGGCCTCACATCAACGGCATCATGCAACCACTAGACGGAAAAACCCTTCGCCAAAAACTGGGAAAAACCGGACCAGAGGAAGCGAAGGGCTTTCGGCGGGACTGGACCATTGAGGATTTTCGGAAATCCACGGAAAAGGGACGCTTTCGCGTCTCTGCTGCCATCTTCGTGGAGTGCTCGAATCAACCTGCGCTCGAGGAAGCGAAGTGGATATTGCGGCTTATGGAGGAAGCAGACTGCCCCATCGTGGGACTGATTGCCAACATTTGCGTGCAGAAAGGAGCCCAGGAGGTGCAGGAATTCTTGGACCGGCTACGCGATGCCGACGGCATGCTTCCGAAGGGGTTGAAAGGAGCGCGATGCGTGTGCATGATGTGGGAAAATCAGGCAGATGACGCCTGCTTGGATGCTCGATTTTTGGAAGGGCTGGATTGCCTTGGCAGGTTTGGTTTGGTCTGGGAGTTCTGCTGTGAGCCCCGAATGGCTCCTTACCTTTCGGCCTGCATCGCCCGGTTTCCACATATGGTTTTTGTCATTGACCATTTAGCTCACAATGGAAATAGGGGCGGTGAGATGGAGGTTTGGGGCCCGGCGATGGACGGCCTGGGCAAGTTGAAGAACGTCTATGTGAAGCTGGGGGCCTCCGAAGAGTGGGATGTGCCCAATCCTGCAGACTTCTTGGATCGGGCGGTTAAAGCCTTTGGCTTTGACCGTCTGCTCTACGAGTCTAACTGGTTTGTAAGCGAGGCCATGGGAGATTCCTACGACAAGACTGCAGGCCTTGTGTATGATGCGTGCATGCGAGCACGTGCTACAGAAGCGGAACTGCGCAAGGTGTTCCATGACAACGCATGCAAAGTGTGACTTGGCTCTCACAAATTTCGTGCCTTTTTTCCTTTCGAAAACAGTTGTTCAAATTGTTCCAGATCGAGCTTCGCGAAGGTACCAGCTCGACGCTTCAGATGGCTCCTGAGCTTGTGGGGCATCGATGTGGCTGTGGAGCTATCGGAAGCCCTTGCTGGCTTCCCGTCTGGGGGCAAGCTGGAAAACTGGAACGTCGCAAGGGTGCCCGGTGCCTGCACTTGTCCTGGCCCTGGCCAGCCCCAAACATTCGATTGCTTTCGGAGGCGATGCTCTCGGAGGTGGCTGCTGCCATCGTACGTGACTTGGCTGTATAGAGATGGGAGGGTTTTTGCTAAGAGCGAGGATCGCTAGCAAAAGACCGTAGTGACATCATTGATTGCATGAGTGGTTTGTTCGTAGCATCGGGATTGGTGAGATTGGTGGTTGATGGTGAAAACAATGACATAAGGAACGATAGCATAAATGCGGGACAAGACTCCGCAACTCCACATGGCGCCCCCTCATGCTCGCTTTAAACCGGGCGCGTGTTTGGAGGCTCAGCACATGTTCTTTTGGCGGTTTGCGGGTTTCAAGACAGGTTCCTGTGCTTGGTTTAGGCTTTTCTGGGTTTGCAACAATGCTGTGACTTCGGTGGTCGAAGTGAGGATCTCTCATGGATTTTGGGGACTAGATGTCATCTGTCATGATGTTCGACCTGATGCTTTCTCTAGATGTCATCTGTCATGATGTTCGACCTGATGCTTTCTCCAGAGGGATGTCAGCCATCTGCAACAACGAAAAGAGATTTCGTCGAGCACCCGTAGTGTCTTAAGTTCTTATGCCCTAAACTCTATGACGGCTTAATTTCTGGGGGCTCTAGCATGGCAGGTATGGAGGAATGGAAGCAAAAAGTGAGCCAAGGCAAAATCGTTTTGGAAGTTTGGGAGTCCTCAAAACGGTTCCGGAATATGACAACACTCCCGAATGCTTGAATCCAGCCCCCGTCAGTCGCCGCTTTTTCTGAACCCCCGTTCATAGTTCATTTCAAACCGGATCCCAGCCGTGGGCAGCCTGCAAAAGCCCTCAGCCGAGGCATTCACACCTTGACCTTGGCTGAATCCGTGAGCATGCAGAGTTTCAGCCGTGGGCTCGATCATTTTCTGCAGTTCAAGCTTTGGGTGCAGGCAGCTTCTTCGGCAAGGCCAATCTGGGCCGTGCCGCATGTGCCGCATGCAGCTCAGGCGGCAGCTTTGCGCGGCCAACGCCAAGCGCTGAAAACCAGGAGGCTTTGGCCGGGAGGGACCGTGCTCGAGAAAGTTTGACATGTCAAGCCGCAGGAGCACGAACTCGCAGTGCTGTGGGCCGGCCTGGATGCCATCCGTGTGGCTCCTGGGAATCAAGTCAAGGTCGAGTTTAAGTCAAGGTTTGTAAGGGATGCTGCGTGCGTGTCGGTTCCGTGGAGTCTCTA
Organism: Symbiodinium sp. clade A Y106; assembly: GCA_003297005.1. Classification (NCBI taxonomy): domain Eukaryota; class Dinophyceae; order Suessiales; family Symbiodiniaceae; genus Symbiodinium; species Symbiodinium sp. clade A. The sequence continues at coordinate 142,134 of BGNK01001103.1, read as the reverse complement.
GGCCTGGCAAGAGAGCAGTGTCTCGACCCTGCTCGACCTGCTGCTCGTGAGGCGACCAGAGTTTCTAGTTGGAGTTGGGTCGGGTTCTGTCTAGCTGCAGCTTGGCTGGCCAGGACAGGGCCAGGGCGGCCGACCCGCGCTTGGCTCAGATACTTTATATGGGGTGCCTTGTCAACTGCAACGAGTTTGGCGGAAACGAGGCCAGACCCTGCGGTGTCCTTTACGCCAGTCTTCCGCAGGAGTCTTAGCGGAAGGCATGTTGTAGAGGAGGTCCTTGCTTTTTTAGCGGGAAGTCCTTGAAGGCTGTTCGAAGGGAAATTGGTCCTGAGGGTGTGCTAGATCACCAGCGTAGGAACAGTCTCTCGGCCATGTCGAGTCGCGCGACGAAGCCAAGTTCTGGGTTGGAAGTTGGAATTGGAACGTACTTGTCCTTCAAGATGACACTCCTAGTCACTCCTGATTTCTCACCAGGGACTTGCCTCGTGTGCCGATCGTTTGAGGCCGCACCGATGCCTTGCAAATGGGTGCAGCGGCATCACCCTCAGATAAGACCGTGGCTGTAGCACTTACTTGGCTCTCCAGGAGTGGGTTCCCGGCGGAGTCGACAGGAAAAGAACGTGGCTGTCTGACAGCTGAGGAACTGGGACACGTCTTATGGCTTCCGACTCGCTCGGTGGTGCTGCCTCTGTGTTATGAAGCATCGTTCTTCTGCTTCGCATCGCTTTTTTGAAGGATTTGGCTTGGGCCAGGCAGCCGGGCAGGTGTGGCTTCGCCGCGCGAAGGGCCTGATTCTTCCGACCTTCATGGGTCGCAGCCTCGGTGAACTCGTGCACTCCAACTACGAGGTGAGCACTCCCTTGTTCTAGTTGCCCGTGGTTCAACACTAGTCACTTCCTTCGTGTGCACACTTATACTTGTGTGTGTCTGTGCACACTTTTCAATGATTACCGTTTGTGCGTGTGGGAAGCTGGTCTGCTGGATCCTACCCAGGCCTCACCGCAAGCGAGCCGGCACGGGGCGGTCTGGAGGCGTGCACAAGACATCCTGCAGTTTTCCTTCTAAGGGTGGTAAGTACAATCTGAGGAGACTGCAAATTAAGAGGATTTCATGATTCATGATCCGTTTGGTACCAGCGGTATCGCAATCAACCGTCACAAGCCCACACGACATCACGAAGCTCCCCTAGCTGCTGCTGTTTCGTAAGGAGCACATGCATGACCTCGGCGATATGAACGACGATGGGCAAGCAGAGAAGGTTTCGGCTCATGTTTTTTGCTGCACAGCCGCACGGCTTCAAACTCTTGATGTTTACAGCTAGATTTGTTGAAACTATCAGCGCAAAGCTTATGTCTGCACGGAGGCGACGGTGCTTCCGCCACCCTCCGTGCGGTCCCGCGCTTGGTCACGGGCACGGGCCTTCGGTGCAGAGGTGGCCCACTGCTCTTCGTGCAGGCAGTCTGGGCGCCCGTGCCATGTGGCAGGGGCCTCTGAAATCTGAAGGTGGTACTCTGCCTAAGAAAGATCTTTACACTGATCTCTGACTGGTTCCCTGATCGTACAGCTGATCAGGACAGGACACTCTAGAAGTCCTGATGGGGATGATGGGGGCAGTATGCTTTCGCGACAAGAGCCCTGGAGTGCAGGTGGCTGTCCCGGCAAGTGGCCAGGCATTTCCTGATTGCCTCTTTGCCTCTGCAGCCTGTGCTGTACACTTCTCTTCGGCTACTCCGCACTCCGCAGGCTGGCGGATGGAACGAGTGCCTTCTTCTGCAGTAGGCTCAGTAGGAGTTTCTGACTTCTTGCGACATTTGCGACCGATGCAGTTTTATCTTCTAAGTTGAGCTGCTTCGCGCTGTTGCACAGCGATTCCAAGGCGTGAGGCCTTCTTAACGGAGCTCGGCTGCGTCTGGGCCTTGATCTCCGAGCAAGGGAGTCCTAGTCCTTCTCGTTGGCGACCGCGACGGCGTTTCGGCGTTTAAGGCTCATCCTGGCATCGAAAATCTTGCCGTGGATCGAGTGGCGGCGACTTGGCCGAAGCTCCAAAGCGGCTTTCTGGAAATTGGTTGAGCAAAGAAATGAGGAATGAGGGTTCTGTTGCGGGGCTGCTCTTGAAACTCACTGCAAGGAGCGCCTGGTGTCTCGTCAGCTTTGGGAGGCCGTGGCTAACCTCTCAAAGACTCGCATTCTGTCACTGCATCCCTTCAAAAAGGCATTTCTGGTTTCGTTGGCGAACTCTGCACATGTGTTTGCGAAGCGGATTCATGTGCTTGTTTCGCATGTATGGCAGGAGGCAGAGAAGGTACTGTACAGGATAGTATGTCTCATCTGGCGTTTGTTGATCTGTTTATCAGATACCCATGGGTCGCTATGAAGCTGCCACATGCTGCCACAAGCGAAGGCTCATACCAATTCGTGTTTTTTCGTTGGCCTGCCAAAGGCGCTTGCCAAGTCCCTGGAGCTTCGGAGGCACGTGAAGCGCCCAGATTCTGGCCTCGGCGGTCATAGATTCTCGCATCCTGGCTTGCCAAAATGCGTCTCAAGCCCGGGATTGAGGCAGCTCGAGTTTTCCGGGAGAACCACGGCTGGCTGCCTGACTTGGAGGCTTTGTTTGGGAAAAACTGGCTGTGAATTCGTCGCTGATTGGCTGTACAACATGGTCTGTCAGAGTCTTTGTAACAGTTGTCGAGGTGTTGCCTGTTGCGTGACATCCCAGTGTCGCTGAAAATGAGTGTTTTTCGTTCAGGTGCAACCACGCCAAGATCAGCCAGGCACAGGCACGTCATGCGTGAGCCGGAACAGCGGGAGCTGTTGCAGGCCACGGCCACGGCCAGCGCATCAACAGCTTCTTTCGCCGCGGTGCGTTCGAGCCGGTGGTCGGTGGGATTCTTGGAGCTGTGCATGGTGAATAGATAGTCGAATCGTTCTCGAGCACCACTTTTAGAATGCCTCCGAACCTGGGCGACTGCAAGTTCAAGCTTGTGCAACGAATAGGACAATAGGATTAGCAACACCTAGTAAGTCCTAACAAGCCGAAGTGCCGACTCTGTGGAGGGGAAGGCGGACTTCCCTACGTGGATGCAGGATACTCAGCAATTGAAAGCCATGTCCTAGTGTAGGTTGCAGCCTCATGTTCCCACACTCTTACATTTGAATTTAGAGTGGGACTATCTTACCTACGAACACCCTGCTGTTTATCCTGGCAGCTGTGGTACGTTCCAGCCTCGACATGCCGACTCAAACGAGCAAACAACTTAGTGCTTCTGCTGCTGCCGGCTCCTCCTGCTGTTGATCTTGGGCGCATCACGTACAACATTGCCAGAGGTCCCTTCGTGCTGCATGGCAGCTTTTCTCTTGAATCGCCGTTCATGTTCGAGCAGCTTCTAATGCCGACTCTTCGTCATGCATTGCAGCTACTTGTAGCTAGTAAGGAGTACGAGCATGTATGGAGTCCATGTGCAAAGCTGTTCAACGGATTTCCATGCTCAGCTTCGAGGCAGAGGCCAACTGCCAGTCGTTACTCGAGCTTCTCAGGCTGGCTCTGCCAGCAGTCTGCATGTTCTCAGAAGAGGGATCCACTCAGCCGCAGCCAACCTTGGCTCCAGCCTCAGGATTCGCTGCACGCCGGATTTTGAAAACCTGGCCGTGGCGCTGCGGATCTGGGTGGACAAGGACCTCGAAATGAAAGGTGTTCGCCTTGGCCTGATTATGTTAACGCCACTGTATCTTTGGAAAACCACTAGGAATAGAAGGCGATTCGTTTCTCATAGCATCGAGCTTCAGGCCTAGATGAGGAACTGGCGCGTTTGTCGGGGAGCATGTCTCTTGAAAGGAGCCGCCGGCGATGTGCGCGCCGAAAGCACTGGTAACTGCTCGCTCGCCACGCTTCTTTTGGCGCGGGAGTTTTTGGCTTCGCAACAAAGCTGACGACTGCTCTGCGCCTCAGGCCTTGCTGCAGCGAGCCATTGCCGAGAGGCGGGACACTCCTACGAGGATCATGCAGTGCCATGAGGATTTGCAAGCCAAGCCTTGCGTTCTGACGTGCAGCTGTGTCGAAGTAGTTGAGCTCAGCTGATAACAAGGCCAGCAGACTCTGTGCTTTCAGCTCAGTTTGTATTGCAGGTAGGTGTAGTCCAGCCAGCAACTGCGCACTACTTTGCAAATGGTTTGGCAGTAGGCCTTTTCCGGTAAGCAGCAGCCATGCAGTGATTGGGAGTGTGCCAGGGAGAGCGAGCCTGAACGCAGAGTCTCCAATGTATTGACGTTGCTTTGCTCAACGGGCTTGTGAGAGTTCCGCATGCCGTGCGTGAGCGTCCAGCTACGCATTGATGCCTTATGTTGCTTAACGAATAGTTTGTCATGTCCCAGTTTGGCACTGAACCAAGTCAAGTCAAGGTTGGCCATTCTGCGCAATCTCATCTTCATCCCAGGCAAAGGCAAGATCAGTGCGCAGGAGGCAGGTTGCCTCACTCAGCGATTTCGTCGCCGTCACCTACCCTGTCTGATGCCAGGCAGTCTGGTCTGCTGGGACTGTAGACGGTGATTTTGCTCGCAGGGTTTGTGCATTGGACTTTCCGGCATGGTTGTCGGATTGGACTGCAAAGGCTGTTCCACTGCTGCAAGCAACCAGAGGGAGAGGGGAGACGAAGTGACTCGTGCCAGGCAAGCACTTCGATGCTGGAGGCTGCAAGAGAACTGGGCCGGGGCTGCAGTTTGGAGACGAAGCTGCTCAGGAGATCTATGGGCAGACGCTGTCCGGTTCTCGTGCTCATGCCAGTTCCCGTCCAGGAAAAACAGCGATCCTGTAGACTCGTCAAACAGGTCGGCATGTTCTCTCATTAAGGTACCTGTGCTATGTGGCAGATGCTGAGGCGAGGGTGGTTCTGCGAGTTTCTGACTGTCCGCGAGTCGCCTGGTATGCGGAAGACCAAGCGCTTGTGGCAGCGGCAGATTGGGAAAATTTCGGGTCTGAGAACCTCCAGAGTCTCAGAGTCTGGAGGGTGTGGTCCGAAGCTTCAGGTGGCAGTTGCTGCGCGCTTTGCAGAGGCAGGGACGTGCGCCGGCTGCACGAGCTGTGGAGTGCGTGTTCGATGCCTTAGGCTGATTCCAAGCCACGCTGGGGGTGAGGGCGATGCCTTGGCTCCAACTAAGCCTAGCCTGAGCTTCCTTCGGCAACTTTATGCTTTGGCCTTGGACCTTGCTCCCAGCCTGGATATAACGACGATGCCTGCTCATGGCTTTGGAGACGAGGCTGAAATAATGATGCAGCTGGAGGAGTACATTCGCGAGTCTGTGGTGCTCGCTGGCATGGGCTTACTGCTCCGGCGGTGGTCTTGTGTTCAGGACGGAAGTTGTCTCTAGGAGCTTCGTTGTCTGCAACCCTAGGCCCCAAGCTATTACTAGCTGTGCTACGTATGCTCCAGCGTCTCAGATCAGAGTGCCATGAGGCTTCGGCTCTCAATGCGCACGGCAGTTGAACCCCTGCAGTAGTGCAGCACCACAATGACAAGGACATCTGCGAGAGGGTCTTCTGGATGATGTTGAATGAGATTTATCGTCAGGGTTCCTGAACAGAGACTTCGAGACACGAAGCAGTCTTGTACCCGTCTATGATATCTCTCTTCCATCCAGCATCTCGAGCACGATTCAACCAGAAGAAACCTGGAAACCCGATAAAGCCACGAGCGAAGGCAATGCATCACTTGCAATCCTCGATCTCGAACTGTGATTCAGCGGCATTTTGCCTCCGCCCTCCCGCTTCGGATTCGGTGCTCAGCGGCACACCATTACAGGTGCACTGCACAGTCGTGAACATTTCGCCATCAGTGTCGTAGCCGCAGACCTGCAACGACAGCCTTTCTGCTGTGCTTTCGCAAACAAGCGACAACAGCGGTGCCACAGCCAATTCATCAAGGCTTTGGACACCTCCCCCACATCAACACAGCGCTGTAGGCATCACTCAGGCTGAGGTGATCTGAGGCGCTCATGCTTAGCGGGATCATCCTTTTGTGGAGTGTGCTCCACCCGCAAAGTCATGAACATGTAGCCCGCACTGCCGGCTTCAATCGTATCGCAACGACATGGCACAGGCTCAACAGAGTTCTTCTGAACGAAAGAGGAGAAATAAGTCGACCGAATGATCAGATCATATGAAATTACTTAGTCCATCTGCGTGGGCGTCCTCGGCGACGTCTCCAGACATTGTGCAACTCACTGACACTTCGAAGCGCAAACGCAACCTGTGGCACTCGTGAGGGTCCCTGGTGTCCGCATGGCCAGGCACCGCGTGACAGCTTGAACTTATGGGCGGCATCTCGCTCCCTAACGCAACGGAATGTCAACCCAATCTTTCGCTGATTCCCTCTAGTAGTTCTTCCATTTCCGCCCACTCGTCGTATCGTGCGACGAAGCAAATCAGACGAGTATGAAGCCCACTTGGAAGCACCGTCTATCAACACCCCGGGACAAGCATGCTGGAGGCAGCGCAGCTGCACAAGCACGTATTTGATACATCCATGATATGAGCATTGCACATCCTAGGTTTCAGTGGACTGTGCAGACATCGCAACATATCAATGCTTACGGGAAACTTCCTGATGCACGCTTGCATCTGGAAGCTTAGACAACTGTTTTGCTTCGACACCAGTGCCAGGTCAGTGACGGTCAGCAGAGCCGGCTGAAGCGGCGACGCACGGAAGACGGTGCGAAGCCAAGCACATCCTCTTCAAGAGTCGTCAACGTCAGATAATTCCATACTGGGGCCTGGGAGCTTTATCCTGGAAACCAGCATTCGCATCGTGCAAGGTCATTCATTGATAGAGACGGTGGAGTCCAAGTTTCAGTCGCGACGGCTGCTCGGCAGTTCTTGATTCATGGCGTGAGTTGGTTTCAAACTGCTGCTTCGTGGGACAGGCTGATCATACTGCCACAGACGCGAAACCGGTGGGGCCCTTCCTAGTCATGCTTGCTCCGTGTGCCGAGTGCTGAGATTCTCTTGCAGGCCTTGGAAGTTCCTCGCAACCTCACAGGCCTACTGGTCAGCCTGGCACCCAGTGGGCTCAAGCCCCGATAGTAAGGGTCGAGCCATTGTAAGCGCCAGGAAGTGCGACACGACTTCAGCATAACAGAAATGCCCGGTAGATGTCGCTGTGGTCGTAGTGAAGAATCAGTAGGTCATGCGGTTACCCAAAGCATCAGTCACTTCAGCATGGTTGGGTGACGCACCCGACTGGCAGTACATTAAGGTCGATGATGAACTCTCTGAGTTGTCCGGTGCCTAGCTGGTGGAATGCATCTGATGGATGAACACCGTTCAAGCAAGACCAGTGCATCAGGCCATGCAGCCAGTTCGCGTTGAAGAATTTCTATGGAGTCCAGGTCAAAACGTCCCGCCCCTGGATGCAGCAGACGCACAACATGATCAAAATCACGCTGTGGAAGCGAGCTTTGGCTCTTCGGCTTATGTGCACGACTGCTGAATGCGGGCGACATAGATCACATAGATCCGAACTTGCAGGCGCAGCGAGGAGTGTGGAACAGGCGCAGCAGCTTTCTGTCAGCTCCCTGAAGCCTGGAATTCCTCTCAAGCCGAAGCGGGGAGGTTTGGCAATCATAGACTTGAAAGACTTTTTTGTCCAGGTGGGTCTGCATGGGAGAAGGAGGGAGGGACAGGACAGTGCACTGCAGTCTTCCCAGGTCCTCGGAGTCAAAGAGTTGCTGACACGGGAGGAGTGAGCAGAGACGCAGCACTGCTCTTGCTTTGCTCACTGTCGCTTCGAGGAGCTGGCTCGGCGACTGCAACCTGCAGACAGGCGACCCAGAAGCATCCAGAGCCCACAACGAGGCAGCGATTTAGCAACTATCAGGCCGCAGCATCCACCGCAGGCCTGCGGAATTGCTGGGGGGGTGATGTGAGGTCCATGAGCTTGACTCGGACGCACTGAAAGTGATTCGCCGTCTGCAGGTTCGACCTGACAGAGCTGCGGCCGCTGGGGAGGTGATGATTTTTTGACTACTTGCCGATGCTCGTTCTGGTATTGTTTTCATTAGTGACCGTTGGTTGCTATGTCGGCAGCAACGTTGCCAGGATGCGAATGTCAACATGGATGCAGACTCGGACGTCAGCAGTGAGGCACCGTGTCTTGTGAAGTTGCCGTTCCCTCGGCCGAAGTGTGTGAACCTCACTCATGCTTCGTAAGTTGGTGGTAAGCATCACATCGTCCGAAGGCTTTGTCAGCACATCCGAATATTTGATAAACGGTCAGTGATTGCCTTCGCAGGTTTCTTTCCGTAGTGCACAGAAGCTTGATGCTGTGTGCACATGCCCTGACCTCGAGAGGACGACACCGGAGTTCGCGAGGAGCGGAGCCATTGGACGCATTACGAACGCCATGACTGCAATGTCGCACCCGAGAGGATGATGGAGCCTTGGACCTGGAGGTCTTTCAGAAGCCCGGGCTGAGATCAGAGACTCTGCTGTTTGCTTGTTGGAGGATCTTCTGGGCGACGAAGCTGGAGCTCTTAGCATCTTGCCGGAAGCCGAGAACGGCAGGATGATCGTCCGCGCAAGCAAGCCCATGGTAAATCGGGGGTGCTAAGTCAAGACTGTAGACAAAGATATGAATAAACCTGCGATTATGCCAATTTCAATTTGCTAATCTGCGAGTGTACGAATCTGCTAATGCCAATGCAAAGACTATTCGGATCATTCTTCTATTTCAGACCATGCTTCCTTCTTCTCTGTATACACCAAGAAACCGGCAGAATGTAAATGTTATGTTATGTGAACAGTTCTTTCTTTTGGTAGTTGGTTAGCTTACAACTCAGGCTCCAGATAAACATAACAGTTTTTAAGGTGTTCTGTTTATCTTCATAAGACACTTAGCAATCTAATTGGTTGTATCTTAGCAATTCGTTAAACTAACTCATGTAGGATCGCCGTGCCAATGCAAAAATAGGAGTACCAATCTAACTATCGCTGTATCTGAAAGCAGTTCCATATCACGAAAGCTAGCTCTTTGGAGCTTGCGGGAGTTGTCGTTCACAAATTCCTTCCTAGATCAATGGGTGCTGCGAAGGTCTGGGGCCTTAAAAAGCTTCAAATCGAAGGAATTAAGCGCTGGGCCCCCCCTGTTTGCTTGATTAAGGTGTCCCCCCCCCCCCGACACTTAGGNCCCCTAACAGGACCTTCCCCCCCCCCTTTGAAGGCCATGCTTGCATGCATAGCCGTTTGTAGAGTTTAGAGTTGTTGTTACTCATAGCCGCATAGCCGTTTGTAGAGTTTAGAGATGTTTCCACGTATCATTGGTTTCATGTAGAGCGAAAACCTGTTTCAACACAAGTGCCTCGTATGGGCGAGCTTGCTGCTTGCGCTTAGCGGCTTCCGGAGGCACGGAGATTGAGCGAGGCGCCAATCAGAAAACGCGGGCCCGAATCCGGTCGCCGCGAACCCGACAACAGCCAGGCCCCAATCGGAGATCCGCAGGCTCCAATCAGACAACCAAGAGGCTCTAATCGGAGCCCATGCAGACCCAAATCCGATAACGGAAGGCTCCAATATGACACCTGTTACGTGTCTTATTTGCAGATGTACGTATGCTTGTTTCGTTAATGTTCCAATTCTGCGTGGTCTCGCAGGGCCGCAGCCGACAACGCCAGGCTCCAACAGGACGCATGTTCGGCGCTGTCAAGAATTACATATTCTGTTTTGTCGGAAACGGGGCAGTTGTAGATGTACTTTGCCCTCCAGACCATCGCCTGAGGCCGTTGCAACTCTCCAGCTTGTATGGTAAAATGACTCATGCAACCTTGAAAATCTGAAGCCCTCATGGCGCTGCTTCGGGAGCTCGTGGCCTTCTCAGCCTGTCGTGCTGCTCCCGTGGCTTTGTGGCATGTCAGCACTGGTTCCCTAGGCTTGTTTGCGCCTAGCCTGAAGGCTATAAGTAGGCCTAGCGTAACTGCAGTTATAACTTGCTTTTATTTGATTCAACTACCAACCCCGGCGACAACGATCAATGGTGCCAGAGCGGCGTAGGTCGTGCAAACATGTAGCCTCGGAGTCAGAGCTTCTGGCGCTTGGCGGCCGTTGGGTTCAGGTTTTAGATACGAAGCTTGCGGCTTAGGGCTCAACACCAAGCATTTTTGGGGATGTCAGGCTGTGGAATGCATCTTGAAGTGACCTGGGCATAGCTGGACATGCATGTATGGCATGCGTGCGTTCTATGCTCCCGCTGTTATACTTAAAACCTTTACTTGCCAGGCAGGGGAGAATCCAGAGTCAAGGGGTTCGGGGGAGAACATGGTTTAGCATGTAAGATTGTTGGTGGTTTCCGTAATTTACGTACAGTTCGCACTACCCCTGAACCGCAAGGAAAGGTCGGGTAGTCAGTAGACTTGGAGCAATGCTTTCCCTAAACTTCAACGTGCTTAATTATCCGGCTTTGAAAACCCGACAGCTCTAACATAAACCCTAAACCCTCCTAAGCCTTAAGCCCTAAAGCCTAAACCCCAAAATCATGTGGATGGATGCAGGTTGTCCAACACAGTAGATCCCCTCCACTATCTCAAAAGCCCAATTTGGGGTTGAGGGTCAGGGCTTGGGGTGTCCACCCTAAATCCTCAACGCTATGCCCACTCCAAAACACGACGGTTCAACCTTAGAGCTTGCCTCAAATTTCGATTTTCAGCTGTAGGTTGGGGGTTGTGGTTTTGGAGTTTTTGCTTCCGAGGCTTCTTCAAACAACCCAGTACCCTAAACCTTCTTCGTCGAGGCTCCCTTCTTCGCTCTCCACTGGCTGGTACTGACACTGCGATACCTTTACGTCAGCAGCCGAGGCTGCCAGTGTGGGGTTGCGGGTTTAAGGCTTCAGGGAATCCAGGGCCTCCAACCAAGGCTGACAGTTATAGGCATAGGGTTGACATAACTGTGGTAGAAAGCTGGCAAGTGGCAGCCGAACACACCACCGCGTTGTACAGCAGGAGAATACTGTCAATGAGCGCTCGAGTATCATTTGCGTGAGAGAGTTTTTGACTTCCCTCTGTTTCTGGAACCTGTGGTCGGCAGACATTTTCGGCTCAGTGGAGAACTGCTGCCTTGACGCGATGTGGGTTGAAGCTGCGGCGTTTGACAGAGAGACACGCTTGCGCATGGCCCGCGCGATAGCATGCTGCGCATGCTTCCGCCTGTCAGTTAGTCTGCGCCCTTTGCTCCGATCCACTTCCCGCTGGCATTCCGTGGCCTGAACTTCATGACCTTTTGCCGCACTGTCGAGTTACTGGCTCCGCTATTGCAGCTTTAATGAATGAAAGGACGGTAGCGCCAAAAGTACAACGAAGGGGTGCTTCTTAGTAAGTAGGTTATGAGTAGGGTTGTAATTAAGGTAAGTCCATTGAGGGTACTTATAACTCTACTACTTAAAAACTTAGTTACCATTTCCCCTGCCCTTCCAAGTAGGGTGGTTTTGAGGTCGAAGTTTGGAGGGAGTTTCCTGGACAACTCGACTGTTAGTGTCTTTGCCTTTCGCCTTTCGGTGGCCTTCACTATGCTTTCCATGGCGCCGCGATATTGCACTGGCACTCGTGGGAACTCTAAAGCCCCAACCTCAAAAACCCTCCCTCCCCAAACGAACGCCCCCCCAAAATCCTCAACCCTAGAAAACTAAGACCTTAAACCCCAAAAGCCCTAAACCCCTAAACCCTAAACCCAAAAGGCAGCTCGAGACGGGCGCAGGTTCCTTCTTCTGGAATCCTAAATCCTGAACCGTAAGAGTCCGAAGCACTCTAAACCCTAAACCCTGAACCTGACCCCCCCTGAACCGTCTTCACCTGGTAGTGCTTCAGGCTGGTATAAGGCCGATCTGCGCATCACGGTGAAGAGCCAAGTGGGATCCGCCACCACCACCATGATGGTCATGATGATGGTAACGCTGTTACTGTGCCTTGGCACATCAGAGACTGAGCCACAAGGATCCCTAAGCCCTAAACCCTAAATCCCAAACCCCGGGACCCTAAACCCTAAACCCTAAGACCCTAACAAAGGGGAACCTGTATCGCTGTTGGCTCGAACGAGGTGTCTTCTCCTCACCTTGTGCTCTTGCGCTTGAACCTCATGCCAGTGCTGCAGCGCCAAGTCTGCATGAGCTGTGCTACGGTTGAGGTTCAACCCTACACCCTAAATTTATTTAGGGCCTAAATCCTTAAAGCTTAAGGTTATGGGGTTGGGTCTTCTTTGGATGGAAGCTCTGGGATAAACCCGCAGCTTTCTGAAGCATCCCCGGGCACTAAAGGCCAAACGCCTTAAGCCTTAAACCCCAGACCCTGGGACAGGCCGCCAACACCCGCCTTCCCTGCAGCCTGACCCACGACATACGAAAAACCCTCCGAGCCGGGGGGGGGCAGTCCCCGAAGCATCAGCATAATGTAATCCAAGCGTGAGGTGAGGGTAGCGTCACCATTTCCCCACTTTGCGCACGATGTTGAAATGCTCCTAAGGCTGCATTTACCGCTTTCTGACTCACGTTTTCTGATCCGCGCGTCAGCCCATCAACGTGCCGAACATGGACACGTCCCTACGTGTAGCCCAGAAGTCCTACGTTTTGTCCGAAACTGCACTAAACCCTACAAACCCTATATGCCCTAGAAACCCTATAAATCTTATAAGCCCTAGAAGCCCTAAACCGTATAAACCCAAAACCCAAAACGCAAAAGCAAACTGAACCAAGGGCTTGGCAGCCGGCGTGATACTCGGCATGCTCTGGGCCGGATTCTCCGCCAGAACTTCGGCCCCTGGGCCGAGCCCCAAGGCCCTGTAGAAACCAGGAAACCTTTGGGGTTTCTGGGTTGGCCATTCAACTACGGCAACCACCTTTTTTGTAGATTCTTATTACAAACCGAAAATATGGAGTTCATAGCAATCCTACAACAAAGTAGCTTTTGGTAGGTTAAGGACGGGTGAAAGGAATCTACAGCCCCAACATCTCAAACTCGCGACTTCCTATCTGCGATTCTGCATCGACCGGTGCGCCTTGGGTTCTTGCAGCCCAACACCAGTGCCGTGTCCGGAGCCCCTGTCCTGATGGAGACCTGAACGCTGCCCTATACCGCTTGGTTCAGGGTTTAGGGCCTGTACCTCACATTTCTCCGCAACTCAGGCTTCCAGGATTCTTGCAACGTACGTGCGGTCTGGGAGTAGAATTTAGAGCGTAGGACATCGGCTTTCCGGCTTAGGACTCAGGGTTTGCAAATTTAGGGCTGAAGTTGTAGGAGAGCAGGTGTAGGAAACAGGGTTCATCGGGCTCAGGTCTAGGAAGTGTGGGTTTCGTGTTTATGCAAGGCTACATGGTGCTTGTCCTCACCGCCCTCGTCGGCCCAGTCATCAACCTACTCCTTCGCGTGAAGGTTCGGTCGGGGAGGGCATCGTAATTTTATTAATTAGGGGTTTGGTGAGGATCCTATCAGATTCTATGTATAAGGGTTCTAAAAACGCAAATTTATATATGAGACCTGCCATCATGCTACAGGCGCGCAGGTACCAAGCCCAGTATTCACCGGCCCTAAGCCCTAAACCCCTACGAGACAGGTGTAGTCTTCGTGCGCGTCTTGGAGAGCTTCACCCTCGCACGAAACCGGGCTGAAAGGGATCCCAAAACCCTGAACCGTAAACCCTAAACCCTCAGCCCTGCCGCCGCTGCCCGGGACCTTGGAGTGAGATTCGGATTTATGGGGTACTTGTCTGTGGAAACTGATAGAGCACCCTGTTTGCATGAATTGTTTCTGAAACGGAGAGCCCTAAACCCCTTAGACCGAAACCCGAAACCCTAAACCCCCAGCAGCTTGGAGGTACCACGTGGACATCGAAGTGAGCAGCGCAGGCAATCAGACAGTTTAGTGGATTTTGAGGACCTACTCGGGGGGACAGGATCCAGGGGTGCTGAGATGGACCACGAAGCTGCTTCATGAACAGAGATGAAGAAATATTGTCGCTCCATGCACACTATGGCTCAAGCATTCAGCGTTTNTACTCGGGGGGACAGGATCCAGGGGTGCTGAGATGGACCACGAAGCTGCTTCATGAACAGAGATGAAGAAATATTGTCGCTCCATGCACACTATGGCTCAAGCATTCAGCGTTTTTCTTCTTCTTTTTCGTTTACACCCCGATCTGCTACAGATGCCTCTGTTTGCAACGGTGACCACTTCTCTGAGTGACCAGTTGGAGATTATCATCTCCCTGCTCCTGGCGCGAGCTATGCCAGACGACGGTGTGCCTTTGCCACGTGCTCTGGCCTCCATGAATTGTGACCTGGAATTCAATGGCACGCAAGCGGTTTCTAGTGGATGGACGGTTTCCGCGGTACTGCAGCAGATGGGAAACAGGCTCGTGAACTGGCCAACCTGTGCCTTCCAACTGGCTGCTGGAGCTGTTATACAGGCAGCTCCGCAGCAGGCTTTTGTGAACAGTGTCCTCCTGAGCCTCATGAACTCTGTCGAGTTTGCTCGGCATGTGCTGCGGTCAGGGCTGGCGACGAAGAAGTTGGATGTTCCGGAAAAGCTCCAGGCCCTACTCCGTCGCTGGCGCCGCCATCCTGCTGAGCTGGTGGGCTCAAGAACTCGGCAAGGGAAGTCTCTTCGCCGACGCGCGTCTTCTCAAAGCCCTGCGGAGGCTCGACGATGGCTGGTCAGCAGATGCCTGTGCGAGTGAGAAAACCTTTGCTGAAGCAGGGTCGGAACTGGAGGAGCAAACGGGATGTCATGAGCCAAATTCGCAGGATCCGGGGCTTGGGCTCCTTTCATGCCAGCCTGTGTTGGCAGATATATCGTGGACAGTGCAAGACTTTCCCAAAGGATGCCGAGAAGTCGTACTGCGAGACTGGGCCAGGAGCAAGGGCAGGCGTTAACCGGTTGCTGGGGTTTCCTCCCCAGCTGGGCAAAGGGTCGCGCGATCGACACACAGGTGACTTTTATGCTCAGCATCTGATCAACTTGCACGCCTATGTCAGCCGACGCCCGGTGCTCCGTGAGGACGCGGGTGACTCAGAGGCTGCCTGCAGACTGAAGCCTTTCTTGACCACGCTGGAAGGGCGCGCCTTCCTCGCCTGCGAACACTCTAAATTCATTTGGACGCTGTTGCACGTGTCCCGAAATTGAACAGCCCACAGCGAAGAAACGAGCACATCCTGTATATAGTCCGATGTGTACACTGCCACCACACGTGTGCAGAGAGCAGATTACTGTTGCCAGGTTCTCGGAAAAAATGCCTTCTCAGCCCTAAGTATAATGCCTTCCCCTCCGGCTCGCTTCCCAAAAGCAATGCAGCTAGCAAGATACCCGCATAATGGCCTGATCCTTGTTTTCGTAGGCCGGAGAAACGGCAGATCCCGACCTGCCTTGTGTCTATACATAAATAAAATAGGCTAGCCTGACCGGCTGGCCGGCGGCCAGCTGCGGACACAGGGGTTTCCCAACCACCCCGCTGGCGAGAGGGCGGGTTGGCAGACGGCCTCGAACAGAGGACGCAGCTGAGGCTTTCAGGCTTAGGCCGAGTGTTGGGGTTAAGGGTTCAGGGTTAAGGATTTGGGGTTTTGGATGTCACGTAACAAAGCCATACATCCGAAGCCCTCCTGGCGAGCCTCTCTGCTTGGGGGACACCATGCACGTCTTTCGAACGCTGCTGGACGGGGAGTGTGAGCTAGTTTTCGAGCCGAGCGAATTAGGTTGCTCAGGGTTTCCGAGCACGACGTTTCTTCAGTGGTTCCTTGCCTCCGAGAATCAGCACCAAAGCCCAGCCGAAACCGATACAGAAGCCTTACAACGACTCTTGAAGGAATTCTTACAGGAACCAAAATCCCTTTCAAATCCTAAATCCAAAGTGCAAGACATGCCGAGCGCTGAAGCCGGTGAAGCAAGGAACATGGCTTAGGTTTGGGGAGTTCTGGTTTAGGGCTTAGGGTTTAGGGAAACCGGGAAACCTGAACCCTAAACCCTGAAGCCTAACCCCTACAGCCCTAGACCCTTATAGAACTTTACAGGAGCCCCTACAGGAATCCATAACGGAACCCTAAACCCTAAACAAGATTTAGAAAATTCCTTTTAAAGTTTATAAAGACCCGAAAAGACCTTCAAAAACCAGCAACCCCTGAACCCTTCAAGTAACCCTTATTTAACACACAAAACTTACAAAACCGCACTAAAACCCTAACTAACTCCTATGACGTGCTACAGGAGAGGGTGAACAACCTGCGAGAAGTGGCTGACATCAATGATGCAGATCTCATCGATCGGACGGAAGGTCTTGGCTATCAACTTTATGGTACGGGCATCCAAGACGAAATGGTGATCCCTAAACCTTTTTGTTTTTGGTACATGCTTCCCTTCCAGGTTGCTTTGAGATGGCCCCGTGTATTTCTATGAAGCCGCAACGATGCATCCTCGTCTTGAAGAAACTTCCCCTTTTGATCTATGCCCGGGAACTGTCCTGTTGTGACTCCAGCGGTCCTTACATATACTTATGTTGTCGATAGGATGAGGGTTATGATGAGAATTAATCTTCCGGTGATGAGGTGCGCAAGTCTGATTCGGTTGTCGGGATCAGACAAAGATGACCCGACAATGAAACCCTACAGCCATGGAAAGCATGAGAGCATCTAAAGATACAGCGCGCTTGCACCCTGCACACATGGACCCTCAGGTTTGTTTCCCTATAACTTTGACGTCACTAACTATAGTTGCACAGAGTGATGCACAGCAGAATCTGTTGTGCAGCGGTGCGTTCCGCTGCCCTGGGACATGCGTTCCATTAAGGCTTGCAATGCAGCCATAAATTCATTTGGACGCCCGTTCTTTTTTGGCGAGTCAAGTCATCACCAAAAGAACGGGGTCGCTTGACCTGCTTGCTCTTGGAGGCTCTGCCTTGTGTATGGTTCGTGGTGTAGGGTTTAGGGTTGAAGGCGAGGCCAAATGAACTGGATATTGGTGGCGTACGGCAGGCAGCTCGAGGCAGCGCAGCAGTGTACAGCAGGCGGGTACTGTGCATTAGCAGTCGGTACCCTACGGTAGACAGTTGGCATGCGGCAGCGGAACACAGCAGGGATGCTTTTGGCGTTTTTCTTATAGACGAGGCGCGGCTGCTGCCGCGCAGCATGGGCTTTCAGGAAGGGTCCGTTCCGAGCTTCCGCGGTGCAGATTTCAGACTCCACGGGTTTTGTGATTTAGTCTTTCCAGCGCGACCCAATGACAAAACTTGCTGCAGTTCTCTTTTCGACTAGGCGTGCTTGCTGCTAATAATGCGGAGGTGCTGATTTCAAGCTGTCCAGGTTTTCTGCTTCAAGCTTTCCGGTGGGACCTAATGACCAAACTTTCTAATTTTCTCCTTTCTGCTCGGCACGCTTGCTGCAGTGCAGTATGGCCTTGAAGGACGAGTAAGTTTCAAGCTTTCGCCATGGTGAATTCAAGCTTTCTGTGCCTTCTGATTCGGCCTTGCCGGCGCGACCTAATAGCCAAACTTTCTATCTTTCTGTTCTAGACAGGGCGTAGTTGAAATAGAATGCGTCCGTTTCGGACTCTGCATTTCCGATTCCAGCGTCTCCGTTTCATGATTCGGCCCTGCTAGGTATTCCGCTTCGCACCCTCCATTTTCTGATTCTAGCCGGGGCATTTTCCGATTCGACTCTTGCCGTTGCCCACGGAGATTTGCAGACTTCATGTTCTGGTTTCGGAACTTTGTTGTGAAGCAATGTTCAGAGGCTTTGAACTTGCGTGGTTGCAGTCGGCACACCGTCCTGGTCATGCACTCAGCGTGATTCTTTGGCAGGTTGCAGATGCGATTGGAGGTTCCGACTGAGTGTTCTCTGGCCACTCGTTACTCTACTTTTACAGGACAGCTTTCTAAATCTTTAGAAAGCTTGTGCCTGCTGGAACACTTTCGAGATGAGTCGTTTCGGGAGGCACGCAAAGCTGATATTGGTAGACCTCAAGCACTGGCAAATAATGCATGGAACAAAGCAGGAGCAGCAGAGTTTCGGGGACAAGGTTTGTCATAAAGAGCATATACAGACATATGCCGGCACGAACGCACAGTCTGTCGTTTTATTTGTCGCCTTGCTTTTTTGTCTTCCGTCCTTGTCTTGAGCCTTGAGCTCTCCTGTCACGTGGAGGTCATACAGACACATGTCGGCACGAACGAAGAGTCTGTCGTTTTGTTTGTCGCGTTGCTTTTTTTGGGTCTTCTGTCGTTGTCTTGTGCTCTCTTGTCACGTTGCAAATGTCGGAGTCCATGGCGAGCTACTCGGCGCGAACGAACAGTCTGTCGTTGTATTTGTCACGTAGATATCCTGGCGTCACGACTTGGTTTTTCTGTCAGTCTTGTGCAGCACTTTGCTCCGCCGTGCGCTGTTGCGTTCCGTTCGCGCCCTCGTGCAGTCTCCCGCATGGAGTCCCACTGTGGCCGCCATGGAGTCTTTGCGGGCGGTTGACTTTGGCGCTGTGGCGGACGTGTTGGAAGAAACTGCTTCCATTCCAGCTGCTCTGAACAGTCCCGCTGTGTCCACAACTATGAAAAGTGCATAAAAGTGCGTTGCGGCTGCTGCACTTAGTAGAAGGAGTGGTTCCCACAACCGATGCTGCTCTCGTTGAGATTGCGTCATGAGTTGGTGTCTCTGCGCGTGGCTTTTGGCCTCCCTGTGCTGTTTCTGACTCTAAACCCCGCAGACGTACGCCGCCCCTTCACATTGCATTTTTCCGGAACTGCTGACCTGGAAAGCTGGCAACATGGTGTGGACGAAGATTTGCAGCTGGTTGACTGCTTGCGACAAGCCCGCCTGGCCCACGTGGTGGCGCAAGATCCCGTTGCCGCAGTGCGCGCCTTCCACGCGCATCTGCGCTCTTGGTTCCAGAATGCCTGCAGCATGTCTCCTGAAGACTTGCCTCTTGATGGCGTCGCTGCTAGTGGCCAGCCCTCAATCTTCGGTCCGCTTCTGGCTGGGGATCCTTGCACACACACGCACTTCTTTACTTTTACGGGGCTCCTTGACCGCAGGCTCTGCTCGCCAAGTTCGATCAGAACTGGGCCGCTCTGCGTGCTCGCCTTTGGTCTTGCATGGGTGGATACCGTTTTGCTAACCAGTGTCGAGCAGCTATGTCCTCTTCTCGGCTATCCTGCCAGTGACTTCCTTCGGCATCTTCGCCCCTTGCCTTTCGCGGAAGATCATCTGCAGGTCCTGCAAGAAACCGCGTCTGAATATTTGGTTCATGCCACTACTTCTTGGTACGCTGCCGGGGACCCTACGTTGCACATCCTCGCTACAGAGCCTTGGCTAGATCCTCTTGGCGATGACCACGACTCCCCGGACGTGCCTTTTGCACGGCGTTACCTCCATGCCACTGATGCCTCTTCGGCGACTCATCGACAAGCCTGGCTCTACGACTTCCGTCACAGCCTGGTCCGCAACGCCTTGCATGTCTGCCGCTCCCAAAGTCGCAAAACATGGCCGGCCGTGGTGTCGCTTCGGCTTCTGGCAATGGCTCAACTGCAGTAGCCCCGAAAGTCCCCACACTTGGGGTCAACCTGTTGGGTGTGCCTCTGCGCGCTTGCTTGACTTGGGATGACCCGCGTGAGCTTCCCTATCCTCCTCGCGCGTAAGTGCAACCACGATGTCAGCATCTTGTTGCGCGTGGCGCCGCCCGGTCTGGACGATTTTCCGCCAGCACGTTTGAAGTTCTCGCCCGCGTCACTGGCGCGATGCCTGCAGCGACGCACTATGTCACTGCATACACTGGCAAGGTCCAACCACATGTGACCAGTTTGCGCTTCCTGTGTCTCGTTTGGATGCTGATCTTGATGCGCAAACCAGCGCTGCTGCAGCTTCCCAGGACCCCAGCAGCCTCTTCTGCGCAAGCTAGCTGTCGGCGTCTGCTTATGCACATGGCGAGTACCTGCCACAAAAGACGTCATCGCTCCATGCAGGAGATGGTTGACTTCGTCCTGGGCTTCCCGGAAGCTATATGCACGCGTTCTTTCCGCCGCCTGTATATCTCAGGCGCTCTGGCGCAAGCCGCCGCTGAGCTGCAAGTTGATACAGCTGTGGGAAAACTTCCTCGGAGCTTTTCTGTCAGCGGCTTGGTCGCGCCTGGTCCTGCTCAAGACACCTCCACGCAAACCACGGCGCCTCGCGCGTCAGCCGCAAGTGTCGATCGTGTCGTTTTTCTGGCCAACTTTCTGATTACCAACACCGCGGCGCTCCTCTGCGTGAGTGGTGCTGGTATTTCTACGTCGCGGGCGTGGAGCGTGTCCCAGCACAAGCGAGAAATCAACCGGAAGTGTTTGAGTTTGCAGCAGCTCATCCACACTCACGTCAGTGGGCGCAGAGGGTCATCTGTCGTTCTGCCTGGCGAGTGCCGCAACTCGTGGGGCCAACCTTTCCTGCGGCAGACTCCGACCCAGAACGTCGTGCGCTCATGTTCTTAGTTCTCTTCCGCCCGTGGCTCGGACCGCCCGCTTCCGTGCTCCGAAGCAGTGAGCCGAACCAGCACTCTTCTTGCTCTGTTGACGCTTGGGCTCTCTATCGCTGTCAACTTGTTCAGGCGTCCGCTCCGCTGCAGTTCCCAATGCCCAACGTCCCACTACATCCTTTGCTGCCTACTGGGCGTGCCGCATTCTGCATGTTGTTGCCAATATCGAGGCTTGGACTTTGCCGCTGCCCGCTGACACGACAAACCTCCACCGCAACCCGGACGCTGCAGCCAGCCGGCCTACCCCACACGGTCGAGCTGCATGTACTTCGTGACGAGGGACGAGTTACGACTATGTGTGCTAGCCTACCTATCTACCCGAATCTACCCCTCGAAGCTACAGAAGGTAGCTTCGCTAGAAACGAAGTTTCGTTCGCTATCGTCGCTCGGCAGGATTGCTCTTTATCTGAAGTGCCAGAGCAGAGATCGCGCAGACTCAGAATGGATACAAAGGTGTTGCACAACCGTGGCCATTCTGGATAAGTTCCCTCTTCAGGGGGGTAAGTTTTGTAGGGGGGTAGAGAAGGGGAACGTGGCCTCTCCTTGCTCCCCCGCAGCTACTTCGAGAACGGTTAGCCCAAGATCTCCGGCTACGGGGAGCCCGACCGTCCTGCCCACGGCTTCGCGGGAGGAGCAGGACGGGGGTTCTGTCCAGGGGGAAGGTGGGATAGGACGCCCTATCGTGATACCGGCCTTAAGGGATGACGCTCTAGCACAGAGGCGTGCGGTGCTGGATAGGTGTCATGAACAGCTGGTGGCACGGGGCTTCGGTGTGCTTGAGCTGTGGCTACCCTTGACTTGGCGGATAGCGAGGGCATCGGGCACCAGGTGGCTGGCGAGTTGGGCGTCGACTACCACGACTGCATCGGCGACTCCATCTACCTGTGGATAGAGGAGGTGATAGAAACGCGGCGCGACCTCTGGCTACCGCGCCCCGGTCGGCAAGCGCCCAGCGGTGGAGGGGATGGATCTGCAGAGCACCTGGGCTACCAAGCTGAAGGAGGAGCTAAAGCAGTGCGATGCGCCGGTCTTGGCGAAGCTGAAGGGCAGTCTCGATCCGGATAGAGCTGTCCTCGCTCTGGCGGGCAAGACCAGAGCTAGCACGCTCAAGCGCTACGTCACGATCTATGCGAGGCGGCGCCTTTAAAGGCTAAAAGCGGCTAAGGATGGCAGGCCACCTGGGCTACCAACGGATCTTGCCGACTATATCCTGGCTAGAGGCGATGAACCTTGCGGGAGGACCGTGCCGGAGGCTATCATTGGAGACACGATCAACCTTTGCAAGGATAGCGTGGGCCGTCAAGGACACCTACCCGTGGCTGTGTCGGAGAGAGCCTTCTTCGAGAATCCGGCTTGGCTACTTGTCATTGTGGGGTTCGAGCTGCTGAAGTAGCACGCCGGCTACCAGCAGGACTTACCTGCTCCCCCAAGGAGAACGGCGTCCTGGAGGAGAAGATGGCTCTACGCGATGGTGGCAACGGCGGGGCTACTGGCGATGGTGGGGAGCGAGAGGCTACTGGTCGGAGCACAGCCAAAGAGCGGTGCTACCCACAGGCCTTGGCCGATCCCCCCAGCGGATAGAGATGGAAACCCGAAGGTTCGGATACCTACATCCGTTCCTGCGGCGGCCGAGTGGCCGCAGCGAGATCCCGGACTGCATGCATGCATGCATGCATGCATGTTCGCGTATATAATGTATACATACACATGCATCTCTGTCTGTTCTCTCTTCTCTCTCCCTCCCCCTTCCTCTTGTGTGGGCTCGTGCGAGTGTCGTGGCCGTGCCGTGGACGTGCCATCCGTGCTCTGAGGCCGCCGGGGGCCGCGCGAGGAGGCCGTCGGGGCGAAGCTTCGCGGAGGCAGGACCGCGAATGAAGGGACGCCGAGAGTGTGGAACACAAGTTCCAAGTATTGGGTGCGTCGGAGCCTCATGGAACCCGCCAGGTCGGCAGCGGCACCTGATGTTCGGACCTCAGTTCGAGAACATACTTTACTTGTTTAACTCAGAGAGCGATGGATCCAGTTTTCAGTCAACACTGGCTGTGCCAGGCACATGATATGGATGTCGATGACCGGATCTTGGTCTGGTGTTTTGCTAGTGAGTTGCCACAGCTCCATGTGAGCTCCAAGTAGCCAAGAGGCTGCAGCGATGCGAAACCTCCTGGCGCGCTGCTGCCAACGCACTCGTGCAGCGCGGCCTGCGGAAGCCCGGCCCACACAGCATCGAGAGATGTCCAGAGTGCAAGCTTCTTGAGAGAAGAGGTGCTCTACTCCGGACCGGGTGCTGGGCAGCAGGCAGCTGCCACCGCAGAGGCCACCTGGAGAAGGTTTTCAATCAACTGATGAACGACGACCAGCAATGCTGGATTTCGAGGTGCAGCATGAGCTCAGCAGCTTAATGATATCTTCCCATAACAGCATACAACAGCTGAATGACTTCAAGTTGCAGAAACACTTAGTGTAGGGAAGTCCAGGTGGCAACAGGTGCGAAATGGCAGTTTAACACCTTCGCCCCTTCCTGGGTAATTTAAATTGGACATGATTGAAGGTGTCCACGATGAAAGGCAGTAATTTGGCTTCGTGCCGGCGTCCCTTGCGGAGTAAGTGACCTTCATGGAAGATTATGCAGGGAAACGCTGTAGGTCAGTCGTGGGCTGTCTTGCCAAGCGCGCTTCCAACCCTTGCTAGCTTGCCCCTACTGGTGGCATAAGGGTCGGAGTCGGACTCAAGTGATGCCGGATCTTCGAACAGGGTCTCCCTCCAATGCCGCCCACCTGATCGCCAGCATGTAGCACGGCACGCGCAGCATGCACGGCACGCACGGCACGCACGCACGCAC
>BGNK01001103.1:69940-118608 GCA_003297005.1 Symbiodinium sp. clade A Y106 | reverse complement strand
GCACGGCACGCACGGCACGCACGGCACGCACGCACGGCGCACACACACGGCGCACATTGACATGCACGGCACGCAATCCAACATAATGCAGCGCACGCAACGCATGCAACGCGTGCAACGCACGGCGCCACGGCACGCACGGCACGCAGCCCAACACAATGCCGAGCACGCATGAACACGCAACGCACGAAACGGAAGCAACGGACGCGCTGCATGCAAGTCCCTGGCTTGCTCACTCACTCACCCACCCACTCCACTCCACTCTATATTCACTCTACTCTACTCACCAACTCATTCACTCACTCACTCGCCCACTCGCTCACTCGAAGAAGTTGAACGTAAGGAGGCGAGGTTTCGGGTCCGATTTCCGTTGGTGTTATGCAAGCCCCTACAACCTCATGCGGCCACATTGCAAAGTGCTCTGCTAGCCTCTCACGGCTATAGGACTTGAGAGCAGCAGGGTAAGGACAAGTAATTGGTTCTTGGAGTGCGGAAGGTAGTGCATCTGTAGCCCATCGCAGTACGGAGTTAGGTGTACAATCCGAGTCGAGAGCATGAATGTGATCGCGAACTCGCCTCCCGTTTGGCCTTCTCATCTTCTAAGTGAAGCTAGCGCTTCGGTCGAGATTTTGGGTGGGGGTTTCGAGTGCGACATCGTGTGGATGCGGACAAAGTTCCAATGGCCACGTTGTAAATTTTGTTTTTTTGTCCGAGTCTGCTCGTTCAGCCACAGGCTCGCCGGTCACATATTGTATCTGTCACGACCCCGCATTCCTTGACAGCGATATGCAACTCGAAATGTACAAGGCTGAACCTGTAGCTTCAGACAGCCTGTGCTTTCCAATGACTCCTCGTGGCCGTTTTGAGTCGAGCTTACAGAGCAACTACATTAGCGTGTTGAGGTGTCTTTCCACGTGTCTTTCCACTCGAGATTGCATGGAGTGGCCAAGCCTCCCTGCAGGTGTCTCTTCGGCGAATGAGCTGGTCGGCCTCTCTGATTGCCAAAGCTAGCACGAAGCCTGCTGGTGGTGTCAGGTCCTACCGTGGTGCCAGTCTATATGCCTGCGGCCCTCCGAGTCTGATGGTCAATGTGGAGGCGCACGGCTTAGCTGAAGCACGCTCAAGCTTCGTGCTTCGTGACGGTCATATGAGAGGCCCTGCAGAATCTGGGCGTCACAATAGCTGGCCGCCAGGATCGCTTTCTGCTTTTTGGCCACCGTGCTTCAGCATGGTGTGAGAAGCGATGGCAAGGCCGCCCATCCGAAGGGAAGCTTGCTGCCATCTTCAGGCCAGCCGTTCGTCACTAGGCGTGACCGACTGGAAGTTTTGCGCAGGATTGCAAAGTCGTTTCTCTGGCTTTGTCGACGCCGTACTCTCGCCTCTCGCATCCTTCTTCCAGGAGTGCGGCAGCATGCATCTCACAACCACGGCACACATTTGATAAACCGTGGCCCGCTTTCGAATGTGCTCGCCTTGAGGGACTTGTCAGAGAGATTCAGGGAGTATGAGGGGCGGTGTTGGGATGTCCGGCATGAGATGCGCAGGTTCCAATCGGAAGCCTGGCGGCTGCAGTCGGGCCTGGCATTGGCGCTGCCCTTTGTCGCACGGACATCTGCAAAACGTGGACATCATCTTCACAGCACAGCCTAGTTGCTTAGTGTGCTCCTACAGCGTGCCGACACTTGGCCAAGGTCGGGGAAGAAACATGCACGGTACCCGGCCATGTCCAGCCTGTGGTGCGACTTTCTGCTTCTGACATGCTTCGTTTTAAGGCATGGGCTGATCTGCTTCAGCCTTCCCGAGGGCGTTGCTGCTTCGCGGCCTCGCGCTTGCAATCGGGAAAGGTCTTCGACATTTTCTGCGACATAAAAGGCGAGCACATGTAGAACTCATGTGCACCTGTGCACCAAGGCCGGCCGACCTCTGCCGGTGGTACTGCGAGATGTGCCTAATCATTTGTTTCTCATCCGTGGACACCACGTGGAGAAACGAATCTGCACAGGTGCCGTTTGTTGGCCGGCGACCATGCAGGGGACTTCAGCGCAGCGGAGGCATTACCTTTCTCTGCATTGCCGACGATGAGATTTTTGGTCGGACTTTGCTGTCCATTGTGTATAATATGTAGACGAAGTTCCGTAAGCAAACAATTTAGCTCAACTGTAAAAACAACGATGGCAACCTATGCTATTTCAGCGCGCACATATATCTTGACCCGATATTCCGAATTCCTCGCGCAACACTTGTAGGCTTTCAAGCATTCCTCAGTAAAGGATATCCCACGCCTGTTCAATTCATCTAATATTGATGATTACTGGTACTAAATTACCGAAATCATGTCAACTACGTGGGTAGATAATCACGAGACGTAGGAGCTAAGCCTTAGCTGAATATTCGAGATTACCACTGGTTTGATTGAGAAGGAGACTGTGATGACGCAATCACAACATTCTTAATGTGTAGCAACATCATTAAGTTTGTCAATCGTACAGATCTCTTTGCATCCAACACTGCCACTAACGGCCGCTGCTGCGGCCCCAGTCGAGTCTCACATCACAGCTTCAAGCTTTCCGTGCCAAGCATCAGTGGGACTTAAAAGGATGCTGCAAGCGAAAGCTCTAGGAGCCCTGCCTGCGCATTGTGCGAAACATCACGGAGACTAGTTAACTTACAAGTATTAAGTGAACACTGGTCAGATGTTGTCATTTTTGCCTAGCTTCCGAATGTGGAAGCATGAAACATCTTATTGTTTTGCCAGCATGGAATGTTCATTGCATGCCCAGTAGCTCACACGTTGAAGGCGCATCAAGTTTAGCTACTGGCGTAGACAAGCTCCTTTATCTAATGCATGACTGTACTCGGTAATGAAATAACACTCCAAGATTCAAACAAACAAACAAAGACTATACCGTAGTGGAGAATATGGAAACAGAAGGGAAATACTGTGTAGCTATAATATTGAACGGCAAGCAATTTGAAATCAATGGTTCGATTCTCAGTCAATTGCATATTAGGAAATCATGATTCCACACCCGCCGAAGTAGTAAGAAAACCGTTCATCGAACTGGACATCTAATTAAACAGGATCAGTCACCGAAAGTTGACAGTTTGTTTTGCAGGATATATTGAGCAGCCGCCAGGTGTCCTCTGCTCTCACCGCCCAGCACATGCCCAAATTCCTTCAGTTCCAGGCCGTCTGTCGAATTATCGTCTTGCCGGGCGAATGATTCGGGACATAACAGGGCCTTCCGACTGACTTCGGGAAGTCGAGATGTTAATGCGAGCACAAGGCAGCCTCAGCGTCTGAGTACCCGAACCAGAGCAGCATCACACCTTCGGAACAGTTCCTGTTCAAGCAGGGCTAGAGAGCCACTACCCTAGCATTCGGTGGCAGCGGCAGTGTGAGTGAAGCGGCAGAACAGACCTGCAGCATATGGACATTGAGCAGGTACATGTGGACCATCTATCTGAAGAACACCGGTAGACTTCGAGCATGCCTGAAGTAGAAGGCCTTTCGGTTTCTGTGCTCTGCTGCAGAAGACAGTGCAGGCATCGATGAGAAGGCGCAGGTGACGAGCGAGACTCATGTCGGCGAGGCGGTGTAGCTTGGCGCCTTGAAGCAAAGTTCTTTAATAAAAGGGTTTCCACAGGTGCGAGTTCCAAGTCTCTGATCTGGAGACCTCGAGATCCAACGATCTCCAGCGGCAGGCCTGACATGTAACGAGACTGTTCTCGTTTCATGCCGAAGCGCTTGCATTGCATGGCTCGAAATTTGATTGCTCCAAACAAACATGAGTTGACTGCAGCGTTGAAGCTGGAAGCAAGCAGAGTGATCTTGCTTGCCAAACATGTGGCAGAGTCAGTAGACCGAAGATGCAGCTGTGGTACTAAAGATTGAGAATGCGATACTCTACATGCTTAGTTGATAGCACTGATGTCTTCGGCCGGATGCAAAACCCGGAACCCCATGGACCCCCTCTTGTATGGTAGTCTGCGGCCAAGACGCCAAGCCGCAATGAGATGAAGGGCTTCGTAGTGTTGGTGTTTGTGGCCGGCTTGGTGCTGGCAAGCGGCCGAGCTCCCAGAGCAGTTTTGGAGGCATCCTTCAAGGAGCGAATCCAAGAGGTTCTGAATAGCTCGGCGACATCGGCTGCAGAACATCTGGCCATGCGCTTGGACTCGAAGCCGGGCCACCTGTTCGCTGGGTACGAAGTCGAGTTTGGGAAGTCCGGTCCGGACAGGCATGTCGAGTGTGTTGAATGTTTTCATACATCCATTAATCGAGCACCCCAAACCCCAAAACAACTCGGACTGAGAGCATCCATATACGTGGTATTAAGAAAGTATCCCTGAAATCAGAAGCACTTTAAACACATAAGCAAATCCCGTGTGAAATGCAACTAAAATCGCAAAATAACAGTATATCGTAGACCCGAACACATAAAATCAATAGTCACTGACTAGCCCGATGGACTTGTCCGTGGATGCAGGCATGTCGAGTGGCTTCATGGCTGTCTGGACGTCGTGACTTCGCGAGATTCAATTGAGAACTGTATCTTGCGTCAGCTGCAGGCACTAACTGCTCTTTGTGACTTGCAGGGATTGAGGTACAATGAGCAGGTCAGGAAGATTGCAGAAAGACATCTGGTGCTCCTCAAGGAGCAGAAGCTGGCGCTGCTTGGCGTGAACGTGCAGAAGGTCTCTGGGGCGTCAATCCTCCTGGTCCAAAAGCAGCCAGCGAACTCGGCCGATGTTGATGCTAGCCCGGCAGTGCAGGCAAGCGCACTAATGGCGCTTGTACGCTGCGGTGAGGCAGTTGGCAGCAAGGAACACCTGAATGATGCAGAGGCATGGTTCCAGGGTCTCAACATGATCTATGCTGAGAGCGTTTGGAACAAGTCGTTCACGACATTTCATCGTGCAGCTATCACTTGGGAATCGCTCGCTGTTACAGCTTTGCATATTCCAAAGCATTCCAGCTTTCGAGATCAGCTGGAAGAGTACATCCGTGATTTCGAGGCCTTCCTACGGCAAGCTTGGGAAGCACATGTGGACTTTTGGTCTTTCTCCTCTGCTCGCGCACTGGCAGTAAGATGGTCTTCCAAGGGTCTCCGAAAGCAACAGAGAAAGCTCTTGAAGCGTTGGGCACAGGAGCACGTCGATCGCTTTCTGGGGAGATCAAGTGGAAGTGGGATCAAAGCCGGGCCTGAGGGAGTCTCGGAGGGCATCCTGGCACGGATCGGCGGCAATCGCTACACCTGTGGCCCACTACAGGGTTTGGCCTCGCTCGCCGGGATACTCAAGGATGCCGAGTTGATTCAGGTCGTGTTGCAGCTCATGGAGAAGGATATCCTTCGTTACCAACTCTCAGAGTCGAACCCCGGCCCCTTTCGCTCTGCGCCACCCGAGCTGTTTGGAGCTTTTTTCCGCGACGGCGAGCAAATGGAGCTGGAAGCGAGACAGAGCCTGCGCGTGGATGACACGGCGATGTGTCTCATCGCTATCTCTCATCTCATCGAGACCTTGCAGAGCATCAGAGGAGTTAACGTCGACGTTCCATCCTCTGAGCAAGGTGAGCTGTGAGCGAAAAACCGGGCTCCGAACTTTCCTCTGTCTCGGCTTTCTGATCCTTGCCCTCTGCCGCCTCTGCCCCTCTGTTTGAGGACCTCCAGCGCGAGGCGTGCTTCCTGGCTAGTGCGCCACGCCCTCAGCGCATCTGCATATCTCGGTCGTCGGCCAGCTGGATTCCCAGCCCTGTTGCTTTTGTGGAAGTCCGGTGCTTGTTGACGGAGGATTTCAGCTCAAGCTCGTCGTGGAAGTTCGGAATATCACTCAAGAAGCCACATGTAAAGGATCAACATCGAAAAGCTTGGTGATGTTGTGACAGCTGGAAGTTTTGCAGCCCTACCTGCGACCGCCGAAGTGGCATAGAGGCTAGGCAGAAAGGCCATGACCAGTTTCAATGATGCGGCATCGCCACCCGCCATCAATAGATTTCATCTCACCGTTGGAACCTCACGCAATTTGCAGTGTGCTGCATCACAAGGACAGCAGCCGAATCTTTTCAAGCTGCAGTGTTTGATCTGGACGGGACTCTGGTGGACACCGAGATGGTGGCTTGCTCGAGCTTGGGAGTCTTTATGTTCAAGATGTTAAGATCATTAGCTGTGTCCCAAGCTCCTTTGCTCAAGCGAGGCGACCTGTGCATGGATCGCAGAGCTTTTCCAACCACATGGCTTAAGTTGGACTCCTGAACTTCACAGACAGATCGCAGGCGGATGGTCGCGCAAGGTCAGGGTATGGTGTGAGCATCCCGCCCGAGCAGGCACCGTGGGCTTCTTCCCACAGAAATGCCTCGATCTCCTGCAGGCAACGGCTCCAATGCTCTCGAACTGTTGTGACTCAGTGCAGAGTCCGAGGTACCTCCAGGAAGAAGAGACGAACTCGTGGTCGTCTTGCCTGAGGATAACGTCCGCAGCGTACCCTGTTTTCATCCGTTTTGAACCACAGCCACCAAAGACCGAGTACATCGCATGCCTGGCCAGACCGAGGTACAACAAGTTCCTGGCACAGCGTGACTCAGCGTTTGAACGAAGACCTTCGTTCGAGATGTGGGATTCGAGCTCTTTCTCGCCAGGGATCAACCGCAGGCTGCAACACGCCTGCCATACTCGTAAGGTATGGAAATCAAGCCTGGTGCTGCTGCTGTCGTGCGACGCCTGCAATCCATGCGGATCTCGCTTGGTCTCTGCACCAGTCGCCGAGGCGAGGTGTCTGTGCCGCACAGAAGCATTGCGCAGTGGCATAGGTAGAAGGCAGAAAGACACTCCTGTCAGATGCCCTCTGCGCTACGATCGATACGCGGTGCGGGGGTACGCGCCGCATCGCGCTGTGCTCGGTTCCTCGTCAGGCGATGGAGTGGAGTCCTTGCTGCAGGAGAGATCGGACCTGCAGGCTCTGCTTGAGCCGCTTGAGGCGTGGATAGTGGGGGCTCTCTCTTTTGCAGGGTCCCATCTCGTTTTTTTTTTGTCTGCCCCTCTGCTTCTCGCTGTTTTTTTTTGTTCTCTCTCTCTCTCTCTGCTTTACTCTCGCTCTCACCCTCTCTCGCCCTGCTCTGTCTTTTTCCAGAACTTCAGCGAAGTTCGTGACTTGAAGCCCGCGAGGTGCGTCTGGTTGGGTCAGTTGACCCTCGCACTGGCGTCAAGTTGCCCAGCAAGCCAGACCCTCAGGCCAGGCACTCAGAAGAGGCCTTCCTTTTGATGCGCGTCTTGGAGTGCAGGTGTACAAAGCGTGTGCCGAAATCTTGGGAATGGCGCCCAGCAGCTGCCTCGTGTTTGAGGACGCTCCAGCTGGCGTCCAAGCAGCGAAAGCAGCCGGGTGCTTCACGGTGGCTGTTCCGGAAGCTTGGATGGAGGGCGATGCTCAGGCGGAAGCTGTCTTCGCTATCGCGGATCTCCGCCTCAAGTCCCTGGAAGACTTTTCGGAAAATCCGGTGCTTTGGAATCGGCTCTTTGGACCTCCTTGTCCTCTCTTAATTGCCTGCGGTAATGCAACGGTGGATGTGATGTGCACCGTGGAAGCGAGCGAGCTCGAGAAACTTGGGCTCTCACCCGGAACCGAAGCCGCTGGACTCTCGGAGGCTAGAAAGCAGGAGCTTGTCGACTTTGCTAAAAGCCAAGCAGATGCCACGGTCGTGGCTGGCGGATCGGCGATGAACACTGTGCGGGTCGCATCTTGGAGTGGGGGTGACCGCATCCGAGCTGCTTTCATTGGTGCTGTCGGCATGGACGAACACGGCAAGCTGCTGGAGGAGGCTTTGCGCGAGGCTGGCGTTGTCCCGCTCCTGAAGCGGGTCAGTCAGAGCAACACAGGCATTTGTGGCTGCCTGGTCGACGCTGGCACGAGGGATCGCACCCTTTCCGTCATTCGAGGTGCCTCCGGATTTCTGGACCCTGCCTGGATTGAGCAACCTGATATTAGCTCTCTGATTCGCGAGGCGAGCGTGCTATATATTACTTCCTTCGTCCTGACCACTCAACCGCGTATAGCAGCTGTGGAACTGCTTACAGAAAATGGCCTGAAGTCTGGAGCCTGCGTGGCTGTGAACCTCTCATCTGCTGGATTGATTTCGAAAGTTCACCCCGTGCTGCAGAGGTTGTTGCCCAGAGCTAACTTTGTTTTTGGAAACCAGTTCGAGCTCCGTGCTTGGGGCTCGCATTTGGGCTGGAGTGGCTCAGACACCGAGATGGCAGCAGAACTGGCCTCCATGCTGCGACCTGGAGGCATGGCCGTGGTAACTGCTGGTTCAAGCCCAACCATAGTTGCACAGACCGCTGCCGGAGTTCAACTATTCCCGGTTCCTCCGCACCAGGGCATGCATCATTACGGTTCAGGTTAGAAGTGCTACGGAAGCCTCGCAGAGTAGCTTTTGTAGGGATCATGGTGGGTTCCGGCCCCGTAAACTTGAGCATAGACGTGATATGATATGATCCTTCTTGTCTTTCTGTTTCATGTTTCGAGTACTTCAGCAGTGCAATTTCTTGCGGAGGATTATGTGAGCTCCAACGCATAATGCCACTGCGCTCGTGTCTGGGACTTTGAAGGGCTGTCACATCCTGCCTGTTGGCCTGTGCAACCGTATTGCCATCGTGGAAGAGGGACAGACTCTACGTGCCCCACCACGCTGACGAGGAACTTGCAAGTGTCCAAACTCCACGCGCCGGGATTCAAATCTTTTCGAGTCTGAGAAAAAAACCCGAACCGTGATTATGCTACAGCTGATGAAATTGCGAACGTTGAACATCAAGTCACGGGTGTCTGGCTGACATCATTCATGATCACCGCAGCGATCTCCGCAAACGCCACCTGTAAATTTTGTAAATCGAGAACACTCTATGCGAAGCCTTCTTCGCCGAAGCCATTGCAAATAATCACTATGGAGCGAGGCATGTTGCTTTCCACTGCATCGGAGGATATATACACTGTAATGGTTGCAATGCTAAGCGCAGGGCGACCCTGCAGTATGTCCCAGGATTCCACCGGAAGACGTCGTGGACACCAATGGAGCCGGCGATGCTTTCGTCGGGGGATTCCTGGCTGCCGTTTTGAAGACCAGCAAGGAGGACCCTGGTCGGCTTCCTTGGCTGAAACGATTTCTCATTGTTGCTGGTTGCCGACACGTGCTGCGCCCGCAGGAACGTGCAAGATCGTCATGGTCCACTTGGGTGGACAGTGGTGGCGAGGCTGCACTTTCTACAACCCTCAGGAGAACTTGTCAGTTACTGCAAGATTTCTGTCACCCTAGAATTCCCACACCCTATGCTGAGGTCACCAACGTGCGGCTGACATCCTCAGACAGCAGGGTTGCACCATTCCGTGCCGAGAAAAGGCATGGCCTTGCCTTACATGTGTTCGCAGCAGAATGTTCGTTGCTGCTCCAAGACAAAGCACCTGAGGCCCACTTGCAGTCAGACACCCTGGTCTTCCACCCGGCAAAGCAGGCCACTCAAAGACGGTGGGCGCAAGCTGTTGGAGGCAGACACAGCGGCAGCCTGCATGTCAGCAGCAAGTCCGCTGGTGTACACCAGCCCGCTTGCGCGACGCTGTCAACGAAAAAGATAGAGACCGAATTGGCCCAATTGGGCAGCCCGTAGGCAACAACGAAACCTGCCGTCCACCAGTTAGACTTTAAGAGCACCGATGGCGTGCTTCTTCATCGCACCCAACATTTTGCAAGAGATATTGAAGCATCTTATAATCAATAACAACGAGACAAACTTTTGAATCGGCTTCAGAATTTCTAGGAACTTGATAAATATGGAGATTTATCAATCTTTTCTTTCGTTATACTTCTCCATAGCGATTATAATAACTATAATCTAAATCTATTTTTGATAACGATAACAATAATTATCATAATAAAAATAACTTAGATTATCTTTTTATTCTATTGGTATGTATGATATATATATATATATATATATATATATATATATGAATTTCATATTTATTAATAATATATATATATATATATATATATAATGGATATTATAACTAGAGGAGCGAATTTCTATGATTTTGGGATGTTATGATGTTATTTTATTTTCTTATTGAATTCATAATTCTTTCTTGAAATATTAAGTATAATATATATTTAGGATGAAGAATGATATGGATTTATAATAAAAATATATTCTATATTTTATTTTAACGGATCGGATAATCTTTTCTGAAAATATGTGTGGATGGTGATAAACGAATTGATGATCTTTCTAGAGCTTTCTAGAGGAGTGCGCGCGGTGTTGTGCGTGTAGTGCGCGTATTGTGTTGTGTTGTGCGTGATATTGCTTGCATTGGGTTGTGTGTTGTGTATTGTATGCTACTAGTATGTGGTGTGTGTTGTGTGTGTTGTATGGGTTATATATATTGTATATTTGGTGAGTATTGAATATATATATATATATATTATATTGAATAGATATATATATATATATTTTTATACAATAAAAAATTTTATAATTAAATTGATAATAATTAAATTATAATGATATATTTCTACATTATATATCTCGATATTTTGGAATATTTATATATGCTCATTTTTATGATCTCAATATTGGCGGATAATTCAATTCTTCTTAATTTTCGTATTCTAGTTTAAATAGATTCAATATCCGAGAAAATTTAGAAAAAATATATGATAGAATCTTTATAAGAGGAAGAATTAGACACGAAATAGACACGAATTGGATATATAGGCTTAGATATTAACTAGATACAAACTGGATACGAATATAGTTACAAATTTGGATACGAACTAGTTACGAACCGGACACGAATTCGGTCGCGAGCTAGATACGAATCCGGAAACTAATTTAGATACGAATTTGATTGGAACCGGATAGGAATATTCTTATGCGCTATATAGGTATTTATAGGTATATCGACTTGAAAATTCTATGGTTGATCAGATTTTTGCATGATTTCCAGATGTAGGATAGTAAGGTATGACTTACGACTAATATATAAGGATATTATTACAATATCGATAAGAAATTTGTAGATCTTTATTATTACGAAAATATCATCTTAAAATCTACAGCTTTTATTACCACGAAAATACGTCCCTATAACTATCAAATTACAAAATTTTCATTATCGTGAAATTTGAGATTCTATTATCGGAAAAAACACGAACGATACTAAAATTTCCAAGATTTTAATCAAATAATCATAAGAAAATTTTCATTAAAAATATAAATAAATATTAAATTAAAAATTAATAGATTCGAAATGCGCCCATAAATAGCACGATATTATTTTACTACCAAAAGAGAGAAGATATTAATCCAAATACGAATCCAAACATAAATCGATCACGACTGAATTCGAACCAGACACGAAACCAACACGAACCCAGACCCGAACCGGACCCGAAACAATCACGAACCAGACATGAAACGAACACGAGCCGGACACGAACCAACCACGAGCCCCAAACACGAACCAGACACGAACCCAACTACTAACCAGACACAAACCGGACACGAACCCAAACACTTACCGGACACGAACCGGACAAAACGAGCCAGACACGAACCAGACCAGAGCCGGACACGAGGCTTCATTCAAATAGACACTATATTGGAGCCTCGCCAAAATTCTTTATAATTTTATTATCGTAAGAATATCGCCCTAAATATCAAAATTTGGAAGATTTTAATATCGAGAGAATTTCTAAAGCTACCAAAATCTTCGGAATCTTAGTGCCGGAAAGAGAAGAGAAGCACTCGCAACACTAAAAATTCGATGATTCATATATATATATATTCATACATATATTTTCATTATATTCTTTATCATTATATAATTTTATAATTATATATATATATATTATTCAAGAATATATCATATATCGATTAAAGATAAATAAATAAAAATTCATAAACAAATAAATATATGTATATATATATACACATTCCAATATGAATTACGAGATAACGACAGCTCGCACATTCATTGCTCTCCATCCTCGCACTCGTTGATGCTCGTCCCTCGAGACTTGGAAGGTCAAACCCGGACACTCCGGGATAATGCTTTGGTAGAAACCCCGAGGCGTAGATATGAACGACAAGGATCCCCCCTCTCGCAGATATCTGACCTCCGGAAGGGATAAAGCCAATATATTGAAAACCCAAAAGCACTCCTTCAAAGGGGCTCGAACATACGGAGCACCGCGAGGAAAGGGAGATCCTCCAGCTGGAATGGAAATCAGGCGACATAACAAGAGAAGCCACGTTGGGGAAACCAGGGATCTTCGAAACCAACACGGCTTACCGCGTTAGCCTAGTTAATCTGAGACGGAATATATTCGAAGAAGAAAGAAATTCGGAGAGCGAATATAGCCATATGAATCAATTGAGCCAATCATTCCAAATCGGGGGAATTAGAGCGACTGCGGATCAATATTATAAGAGCCGCGAGATTATCAATATACCAGAAACCGCGCCGATCACGAAAGGATTGAGCTCTAGCCGCCAGGGTATACAGGACCATAGCCAATTCGAGCTGGACTATTTTGTGGATCACCAGGAATGAAGCACGAATAGACCTCAGGGCCGATCTACGCAACAAAGTTCTCCCGGATCTCTCTAAGATCCAATCAGACGAGGTGGAATCCGCCCCACCCACAGCCGGGGATATCCTCTGCTGCGTCACTCGCAGCGAGGAAGCGAAGACACTCGCGAGGAAGCACATCCAATTCCCGTTCCGGGCGAACGGCGAGAACGGCCTTGATCAGATCGAAATAGGCAAGGATCGGCGGGGTAAGTTCATGGCCATCTTCGTCAGCCGCTCGCGGATGGCACGCAACCCGCCAGTACCAACGCGGCCATACATACCCTGCTCAAGGAAGTTGCAAGTGCCATAAAGCTTAGCAGCCAACCCTGGCGGCAGGGTACTCGACGATATGACCTGTTCAATCATATCCTGCACCTTAGCGATCAGGCGCTCACGGACAAAGAATTTGGCAAATCAAAGTCCAAGCCCAAGAATGTGCCGGTAGCTGCCATGCGTTGCCGCTTGGCCTCTGGAAACGGCGAGACGATACAATTATTGAGGCCAGCGAAGGCTTCCTGGGCACTGCCTTTAGATGACGCCCAATTAGTGAAGTGGGAATCATGAAAATAAAGGGAGATAAGGATGGCCAATAAGCGCCGACCCAGGGCCTCCTCAACCCGACTGTAGCGGGTGAAGCTAGAAGTGACAGCCACGGGCAGACCAAAAAGCAAGCCTATATATAGCTGAAAGGTCGGCTCACCCCGGCCAGAGTGCCACCATACCACGACACAGCAGAGGGAAGCGACCCTATCCATAGGGCAGTACCGGTAGGCATCCGACCAAGCCTCGCCACCACCCTCAATGGCGTCCGCACTCTGGGCCACGGACAAGCCAGCCTCGTCGAGACATCGGGGCAATATGCTCGGCAGGGCGCAAAGGCGAACAGAAGACGAACTTGTTTGGATTAGAACTCAAATCAGAATGAGCCGGAAAAGCTGGCCCTTCACCATGTGCAATAGCTCGGAATGGCGAAATGGCTGCGTGCAAAAGCCATTCTCGACGTCCTTGACACTCTGCTCAAGGAGGAAGGAAGCATC
The DNA here is from genome assembly GCA_003297005.1 of Symbiodinium sp. clade A Y106. NCBI lineage: Eukaryota > Dinophyceae > Suessiales > Symbiodiniaceae > Symbiodinium > Symbiodinium sp. clade A. Next base: position 104,956 of record BGNK01001103.1, on the reverse strand, counting down.
CTTACTGGATCGCAGGCTAGCTCGGATCTGGGCATTGGATGCCGCGGCATCTAAGAGGACGTCTTCAAGCGAAATATTACGAGAGGCCTGCCGCGGGAACACCCCATACCACGGAGCGGTCCCTACCGTAGCCATACCAAAGAGAAAGTCCTTCGGAAATGTCGGATCCCCCCACGACACCAAGAGGCAGAGCAAAATAAATAGGGTAATGTCCCGCTGCTTGGTGACCTGGCGGATGGGTGCCGGCTGGCGAGCTCTGAGGCAGGCGTCCACTACTGCCCATCGCCGCTTAAGCTCGCCTCTCACGAGGGGATCCCTCTGCAATATAGCACAGATCGAGATCAAGCGTCGGGGCGGCACCTCGAATGGAGTAGGATAGAAGGCTATTCCCCGAATAATTTCAAAGTGCTCGTGCTGATAAAACCCAAAGGGGAGGACAGGCGGAAGGGCGGCTCGATACGCCATGGCGCCCATCTGCTGACCCTCAGCTGTGCGCTACCACTGCCGCTGCTGACTGCTGACCAACTGAGGGACTAGCGGGCCGTCCCAATCAGCCTCCCGGGCCCGATACCATTGCAGAAAATCGGAGAATGGCGGAGTATTGACCAATTCCTCGACCATAAGGAAACGGAAGCCCTATAAGAGATCCTCAAGCACGAGACCAGCCAAGACGTCGCCCTCGCACACACAAGACAGGGGACAGTCACAAGCCAAGGTTTTGCCCTCCAAGGAGTGCAACTCGCCCTATAGACTGGAAAGGATATGTTCCATATAAAAAGCAAGCCACTCGTCAGCACCATAAGTGTGACCCGCACGAAGGGCGAGACCCACTGTATGACCGATAGACGATGAGAATGATGGCCACGGTCCACGTACACAATCCCGGGAGGTAGAATATTATCTTCCCGGAGGATGCCCTCGACCTCCACCCGAATCGGTATTCGAGCAGCCTCGCTCAGATCGATTGGCCGCAGCCCTAACGTGATGACTAGCGGGGCCATCGCCCACTCCCGAAGGGCTCTCGGGTCGATTTCTAACCAATGCTCGCGGCGGCCCACGCACTGCACCACCGACCCACGGTGAACTTGCAACTTGGCAACGCCAACACGGTATGCCCACCAACTGCAGGCCACTGCGATATGGAAAGCCAAGGGGGGCGGTATATTCTGTCTCCTCCTTGGAAGGATAGATAATCTTCCCATCCTTCGCCCAAGGAGTCCACTCCACGGGACGGTGCGTGTGGTGGCAAAGCAGCTGCGGACCTGGGGTCAACTCCCAAATATTGTGGCGCAACCTTTGGCGCTTACGCCGCGCTCCATAAAGCAGCATTCATCATAGCGAGTATCCCACCAGCCTGGTCACTGACCCACATCTCAGCTTCCTGCGGGATGCACCAATGCAGGCTATTATTGAGATTCTCGCGAATGACCCCACTTCCGCGATCGAGCATCTTCTGTTGCTCATCAAGTACAAACTTGCAGGCGCAATTCTCCTTAGAGACCCGACGCTGGTCGCTGATGCTGAGGCCCGGCAACCCCATAGGATGCTCGTGCGGGCCTGGGTGGATCTGCCACTGGCGATTTCCTTGGCATCTTACGGATGGCGGATTTCGTACTGCAATCTAGGGTCGCGACCAGCAGACATGCCTGCTCAATACTAGGGCGAAGCTCTTCCTGAAATTCGGTCATGGACAAGTCTTGCGCCGGGTTAAACAGGATGTCGATCGGCCCTGCACGCCAGCCACAGAGTTGTTATCGGTGCGTTAGGCCCGCACATGAAATCCAATATCAGCGGAGGGCCATCGGAGGCCGGCTCTGGAGGAAGAACCTCATCCCCTGAGGCAGGGTCCTCCGCCCCTGCCTCGGGGCACCCTCAGCAGACCTTCTCCTTGCACTGCTATGCGCCGTGCCGGCGGGATCCAGAAGCACGCTGTTCGGGTCCAAATAATTGCGCACTTGTGGGCCCCCTTAGCACATTTGGTGCCGGAGCATCGGCCAAGCTAGAAGTCCGGGCACAGCCTCGTACCATCCTTGAGCACCGCGGCTGTGCGCTTGCCATTCGCTTTGTTGCCCTCACGAAAATGAGACACCTGAGGCGGAGGAGGGGTCGGCGGCCCAACAGCGCCCGAGGGGACCTGGGTGAGCCCCCGGATGCAGCCGACACAGCCACAAGGCAATGGGTATCGCGTAACTCCATCACTTGCTTAATGATGAGGCCCAGGGGGGCTGTCCCTTCTCGGAACCGAGTCACCCACTCACTCCGCTCCTCCACGTTCTTAGCTTGCAACCACTACAACCACCGAGACGGCGGGAGGGCAAAGACACACTTCTCGGCTCGGAAGTAGTAAGCCATGACTATATCCAGGGGGACGCCAACAAACTCCGCGGAGGAGGCGCTCAAAACCGCTTCCTTGTTGATCTCCACCCCCGGCAGTGGGTTCCCGCCATTGCATAAGCGAGCAGAAGAGTATACAGCTTGTCCAGGTATGTCTCGACATCCTTAGACACAGCCTCTTCAGTCTCCACCTCCTCGGGGAAGAGGTTCTCCCCGAGCTTCCTTTTGCGCTACACAGTAGTCAACTGGAAATATAGGGTCCGCACCTTCCAGATGGCATACACGCACAACATACGCTTTGAAAGGCACGTGAGACTCGTGAGAGTAAAGAGTCTGCCGGATGAATTTCCGCAGGGAATCGCATCCTGTACCTCTTCCAAAACGCCAATTTGACGTCGCGCAACTCGGCATCCTCCAACATAGTATCCAAGTCAGTCAAAGCGACCTTAGGGTGGAGAAGTTCAGGCGCACGGCCGACCAGGCACGACACAGCTGAGCTGTTTCAAGCATGGCCCTGTCCCCAAGCCCGATCTTAGACACCCAGCGCCCCACGTGCTCCTCATTGTCGAACAAGAAGCGGAGCTCCTCCAAATTGCTAAAGCCCTCGGCGAGCAGCTTGGCTTGGACCTCCGGGGCAAGAATGAAATTGAGGGCAAGGATATTAAGGGAGGCTTTAAAATTATTCCGTCTGGGCCGGCTCCCCGCCGACTGGGTCCCTCCCAGACTACTCGAATATTCCTCATTCAAGCCGAAAATTCGCAAGGCAACATCTGCGCAGGAGCAAAGAACGGGGGCACTTGCTCCCATGCCGACGCACGGCCTGCAATCACACCAGACACAGCTTGCACCTCCTACAGCAAAAGAGCAAGCTCCTGCCGCAACCATTTTTCTGTATGCTCTCGTGGACAAGGTGCTCACGAGCCGCAAAAGGCGACGCAAGGAGGGCAAAAGATGCCCCCCGGCCACGACGGCGGTCAGCATGGGCTAAGGTGCCGTGGCTGCTAGGATCATTCATGGAGCATGCCACTTAGCACCTGCCAGGCGGAAGCAACTAACACAGCTCTCTTTGAGCCATGCGAACGCCTCGTACTTATCCGAGGTCCTCATAGGGGAAGCAAGCTTGCGGGAACCTTTGGCGTGCTTGTGTTGGCAAAGGGTCATTCCCCCTGCCGTCTCCAGATGCAACAAGGAATTATTCGTCGCAACATAAGCCACTGGAAGAGGAGGCGCCGTGCCCAATTTGGGAACCCGGACTACCCTCGTCATCCATTGGGACAGATCCTTGTTCTGCTTACGTATCTGCCAGAGCTGGATATCGCGCCGGTCCTAGATGGAACGCTCACTGGCGTCGAGGGACTCACCCTGCATGATGGCTCGCAGGACAGCACCACCGGAAGCACTGCGATGGCGACCTGGACCAAAGCATTGTCGCCCTCCCAGAGGGTGTACTTCACCAGCGGCAATATGGCCTGGAAGTCCTCTTCATGTCGAGCACCCGAGGTAATGTTCCACTGGCTGTGCAGAGCCCCCGGCAAAACAATGCCGCCCCTGGCGGACGGGCTCTGAGCCATGGCGGTGATCTGCAAGGCAATCTCCGGGAACAGCGCCTTGTTCTATGCAATGGGAGGAAGAGGCGACCGCCGGCTCGGCTGCGGAAGATCTCCGTCGACGTCTGCAAGGCTCGGCGAGGGTCCTCCTCCCTATGCGCTCCCCGAGATCGAAATGCTCCTCGTCATCCTGCCTCGGGCGCTTAGTTCCCCTTGGCTGCTCCTTCCTCGTCGCTCCGACGGAGGAGCACGGGAGCTTGATGAAGCTGCTCGGGGCGGAGACCTCGCGGACGATGAGGTCGTAGACCCAGCCCGAGGGACCAACCATACTGGCTGCCTGCCGCGATCCGCTGCGGATGGCACACTCGCCTCCGCGGGCACCCTGCGGGGCATCTTCTTGACCTTGGGCTGTGACCTCAATGGGGGCTCTCCTCAACGATGGGGAGCGGCGCAACACGAGATTTAGCCCAGGTGGCTCCCGGCGGGTCGCTCCCGCCGGGGCCTCCTCCGGGGCTGTAATGACAGATGGCACATCACCTGGAGCCTCCTATCATGATATTCGGCTGCTGGGTGGCGACCGCCCCTTTCACGTCCCGACCTCAATACCGTCACGCATTGGTGGGCAAGGGAACAGGCGGAGGCCCTGCAAGAAGATGTCTGCAAAGCTGGGCAAAGACGCATCCCGTTCCGGAGGAAGGGAGAGCACACTCTGCCATTGACCTGAGAAGGTATCGAGAGCTCAACAGGCCTGCCCCGAGGCCGCTGCTTCACGGGACTGGCGCCAGAGCTTCAGGGCAGTCGTCTTGAAGGCCAGCTTAGACTCCGGACCCGGGGTCCCCACAAGGTCCTTCCAGATCGTAGTGCCATCGAGGCGGACCTTCTCGGCCTTCATATCTTGAAGCCATGAGTCTGACGCGTCCAGCCGATCCCTCGACACCTCCTGCCAGGAGTCAAAAGACAAGCAGCGAGACATCTCCACCAGAACCAGGTGCTTATTCCGGACGCTGAGCGCATAGCGAGTCCCACTATAGTACAAGGGGAGTGCGGCAGCGGAGGCAGCGACTTTCCCCCGATCTTGCCAATCTCCCAACGACACAAGGTCGACTTCCTGCAAGCTGAGCAGGGTACCCATTGATGGGACGACCCGGCGCCACGAGTAAGTCGTCTCCGGCCGAACCAAGGATCTGAAGGCCTCCTGGCTGAAGAGGGTCACCTGCCTCCGCGTCTTAGCTGCGCTCAGGGCACCGTAGGCCTCGATCGAAGCCTCCGCCCAGGACCAGCCATCCGGAAAGTGGGCCGGCGCTGCCCACCTAAAGCCCGACCGGTTCTGGCTCTGCTTGCCTTTGGAACCCCAAAAGTAGGCCGTCGATTGGGTCATCCAGGTGTCGCAAGCACCCGCTCATGATGAGCCAGTCCACCAGCAAGCAGCTCCACCTGGGATCCCCCGACTCATAGAGCCGCACGATGCGATGCTCCAATTCCTCGACCATGCTGGGCTCCGCCACTGCCGCTTGGGAAGGTCCCTCCTTCCCAGCAATCGGCATACGGCCCAGGTCGTTGAGGTCCCAAGCGGCGCCAGATAGCTTCACGAACCAATGAAGACCGGCTAGAACCCGTGCCGGAACCCTTGTGCCCTCCGTCAGGAACGAGTAGAGATCAATGGTATTATTATTGCCCAGTCCAGCAGACCGACCGCGGACCACCTGGGACTGGGCAAGCTCGCGCAAGGTGCGGACTGTCCGCTACACTGTGGCATCCTCTGCTGCCGCAACCTTCTTGGCCGCCAAAGCTTTCAGGAAAGAAGCCCACTCCTGACGCCTCGCCCCGGTGAGGTCCTGGGGCTGCCGGGTGCCGGCATCCATAAAGAAGTCCGCCAGCTCAGCCGCAGCTGCGCTGAGCCGTGGGCTCGTTCCTCTGACTGGCCTCCACCTCGCCCCCAGACTTGCGAGTCTCAGCACGGCATGGCCGGTATTTAGCCGCCGCCTCCTCTCATGGAAAAAAACGCGTAGGCGAAGTCATCGTCCACCATCAGCCCGTAGAGTTCCCTGAAGGACCGGATATTGAGAGCAACTAGACGGTCCACCACCGTCTCGACCTCTATGAACTAGTGCATCCACCGCGCCTTCCGCACTGCCGGCAAGAGCTACAGCCACAAGCGCTCCCCCTAGCTGCGGCAGACTGTACTGGCGCACCATCTATACTTCAAAATTGACGGGCACCCATAGCAAAGGCAGAGAGCGAGCAACACCTCCATCCCACAACTCCCTGGAACCAAAAGACACAATAATCTACCTATGACCGGGCCGGAGATACGCCGACGAGAGTGTAAGAGCCGACACCAATAAATGAAAGACCCCCATAATCTTCACAACAGCGCTAATAACCCGCATCCGAACAAGACAATACACGTATTATGGACATACCGGAGAGAAAGTCCTAATAATAATGTCAGATAGTATTAATATTCTAAAACTAAATCTTCAAGATCTCGTTTCACAGCGACAACCAATTCACGAAACCTAAGCCTAAACCCAAAGAGCGCACCCACATATAATATCTATAGCGTCAATATAATCGCGAGCAGAGAAATAATATAGACATCCCAATAAATCACTCCCATAGAAATATAAAAGGTATCCACTATATATCCACACCTATCAAATTGAATATATATATATATTCAAAAATCCTAAAAATATAATCTTTAATTTAATTATTATTAATTTCTTTTATCAATCTAGTAAGAAACTATGAAAATTATCTATTTATAGATATGAGATTATATTTTAGACCCCATTTCAATAACGTGCCAAAAGACAAGAAGATTTTATTCGATAAGACCCAGTGTCAAGAGATCAGAATATTCTTTTCCTCTTTCTTCCGAATCCCTCCGGGTTTTCAATCGTTTTGAAAGAGATTGCTTGAGCCGGCTAGTCTATTCTTATTCCCCCCTCTTTATTTAATTCTATAATTTTATTCAAGCATCGATAAACCGTCAAATTATGCATCTATATTGCTAGAAGCAGCGAATCTTCTAGTATATTATAGTATAATAAATGAACATATCCTCGATTTAATATTATTTAATTTACCGAAGTTTCAATTTATTAACCAATTACAGAACTTTATACATATATATATATATATATATACCAAAATGATCATTGACCTATTACGAGGCTCATCTGAAAGGTGTATGCTGTGGCCGCTTAAGAGAAGTGATGTCTACTAGCAATGGTGTCATGGTCGTTTTCTCTGCTCATCCAAGATCTGGTATGTTGTGAAACTGGCTGAGAAAATTGAAGGCAAACCATAAAATCGATGGTGACACAAAGCGCCACTACTGCTCACTTGGCTTCAGCATGAAGCTGACACACCACCTGACATAAACTTGAAGCCACTGTTCGAAGCATCTCACAAGACATGTCCGTTCAACTCAAGTCAGGCCAGCCGAATAAATTTTGCTCCTCGACCTCGTTCTGAAGACGCTGGAACCTCGAGAAACGTCAATCTCAAGCGAATGGGCAAGTACAATCACTGAAGGCGGTGCACAGCAGTAAAAGCATGTAAACGCCACCCCATCTCTTGAGCGCGTCCACGCATCAATCTCGCAGGAAGTTCAGCACGTACTCTGTGTAATCTGGCAATATCCGATGTCCTCCATGTTGAACGGCCATCAAAGAAACGTGAGGGCAATTGTCACAGAAGACCTGTGATGACGAAAACCAGGTCACCCAGTCATCTTTTGCCCAGAGAAGCAGCAAGGGCATCTTCAACTCCCTGATGACGGCCTCTTTTCCCTTCACGACCCGAATGGCTGGACAAACAAGCACCAGTTGTTTCACCACCGCCGGATGGGAAGCTGCAAACTCGGCTGCGACTGCACCTCCCCAGCTCTTACCCATCAGCACAACTTGTCGCTCGGGAGCAAAGCTCTGCAGTATCTGCAGCAAGACGGGATCTGCGTGTGTAGGGCCAAGGAGTCTCGGAGCCACAGCTGAGTTAGAGTGAAAGTTGGGAAGAAGCACGCGATAGCCTGACGCTGCTAGGCTCTCCGCGAGGCTGTCCCACTCACGAATGATGAAGGATGCAGAGGACAGTCCATGCAAGGCGAAGATCACGGGACCATCCTCTGGACCGAAAGCCTGGATGCTCAACTGTCCTACAGTCGTCGAGCATTCCAGACATGAGCCGCTGCGCTGCTCGCTTTTGCAGCTGGAACCCATGGCCGACCCTGCCTAGATGCAGTCGTCCTGTCATTCGTTGAGCCCTCTGCAAATCGTTGGGGAAGGGAACAAGGGAAAGACAACTTGGTTCCAGATAACTGGTTGGATGGCGAATGCCGAGGCGGCTGGAGCTTCGGCTGCAGTAAGGCGCCGGCCATCTGATCAGAGTCGTCAAAGAGTAGCAGCGACTTGAACCTTGGAGGCGAAGTTGGAGCTTGAGATCGAGTGCCTCTGAGCAAGCCGGGTCTTAGCAAAGCGCGAGTCAAAGGAAATGTACTGCGTGTGGTCCTCGGGATGAACACCGTGCATTGATGGCTTGTGTCTTGTCTCTGGTCTCTATTTTAGCATGCAGGTTTCCTTGTTGAGGGCTGCAAGGAAGCCGTCAGGCATGTCGGCAACCTGAGCGAACACACAACCAAAGTCGAGCCACAGGGTCGTGCTGGTCGAACTCTCATAGGCGTGGACAGTCATACCTCTTGTGGCCAGTGCATTTTGGATGTCCTGAACCTTGACCTTGGCCAGAGGACGGACGCGTAAGCATATTCCACAGCCGGCTAGCAAACCAGCGACCATTGCTATCGAACTATGCGAAAGCCGTGAGCCAGATGTTGGTGCTGGGTCGTCTGCCAGTCCGCTGGTATCCGGGCGGAATTGCTCCCAGGCAATGGACAGCAGTCTGTCTTGCTCCTGCATGCGACTGTCGTCGTTTTCCGTGTGATGTACCGTGTACCGGTTCGCCATGCTTCCGCTCGCCGGAGCCCCAAACCTCTGGCTTCTTGCAGCGCAAGTTGATGATGCCAGCGAGGAACTCGGTGTAAGAGACCTGTCCAACTCAAGACTAGAGGGGCTCACACCACTCGGTCGAGATCAATTTCCAAATCTGAGCCAGAAGCTTGGCCCGTTCGGCCAACATCCAACTCGCTGACGATCTGAAAGGGTGCAACAAGACAAAGCAACAATACTAGTCTTTATCAACCAATGCCAGCAGCCCCCTTCCTGGTCTTTTGGCTAAACTTTGAACCATGACGCACAACTACAATATCACTCAACACAAATTCGGCATGCGGCCCTGCACTTTGACAAATCAAAGGGCAAGCTTCCGCGGCCTGCTCTGCTTGCTCCGGTGAGGCCCCAAACTGCATAAGCCCCTGCCTTCCAGAGCATGCACATGCTCGGTCACAATCCTCTCTTAGTGCGAACCTACCAGAACAGTCGTCGAGCTGGAATAGAAACCAATCAACATATGCCAGCACCTGGAGGCCTTCTGCCGTCAATTCTAGTTATTGCGCCTGAGTTCTTCAGCAGAGAGATGCCCATCACCATCCGCGTCAAAAGCCTTGAAAGCCTGACCGTCGCAAACACTCACCCATGCAACGCAATGGAGGACTTTTGGAACGTCTTCATGCTTTAGGTACAAACAGGACCCCATCCATAGCCGCCTGTACAAGTTTGGGGGTCTAGCTTCGGAACCGACAAGCAGGCGTGTGGACTCGCTAGAGTAGGTGGACGGCGACTGTTTGGGACCTTCTTCATGCAATGGGCAGTTGGAAGAAAACAGGTCACTCGAGCGAGAACAAGGACGAGCCTCGTTCACGGTAGTTTGCTGACTGGCATCGAGCTGAGTGGCAACCTGGACAGTTGCAAAAACCTGCTACAGCCTTTCATGACCAAGAAACCAACTTTCGAGCTTCTATGTAACTGGTTCAGAACACCTTAGCTCGGCACGAACCGGGTGACAAACTTCTCAAATTCAGATCTCTGGCCAACCTGCTGTTCGCAATCAGGACGTCATCTCCGTGGCATCAGTCATCTTCCACTCACTGAGGCAAGCTTAGGAACTGGCTGCCAGCAAGCTTTGAATTTGATTGTTGTTCAGGGCACCAGCTGGATTACCTGCAGAAGTGATACAGAGGCAATCCTTCACAGTTCTATGCAGTTCTATTAGGGTTGAAGAGCCTTACGTTTTTTGTGCAGATGGTTTGCTACGATGGTGTACACTGTTCTACGACTTCTTGCAGACTCTGCTGGGCTCCAGACTGTGACCTGCCAGGCCCATCTGCACAAACCACCTGCGCCCAAAGATGAAGGGAGGCTTGCGGGCTGGGCGACCCATGGCCGTCTCAATCGAATCGACTCCGTGGGCGCAGCATTTTCACTCACAGCGGACGCAGCTCCTCAGCTTAGCGTCCGCAGCCCCATCCTGAGATCCAGCGCATTGCCGCTTTGAAGTCTGAGGTGAAATACCAACCTGAGCTCGTAGTTCTTGCAACTTGTAGCACCGGTGTCTCGTTCATCAATGCGCATACAGGCACACGGGGGTACTCTGGGATTCCAATGCGCAGTGGAATGACGCTCTCGAAAGCTCGAGTGCCACTTTTCAACTCCGGTTCCATCTTGCAGCCTTGTAGCAAATTGCTCGCGAGCACGTACACCTCCCAATGAGTTCAAGTACGAGTACCATGAACTGGCGCAGCTCCCACGAGCACCACCAAGCTTATGACTAGGTGACACTAGCTGCCAAAGATGAATCATGGCGCCCAACTGGCGAAGCCTAGAACACACATGTGTTTTTCGAAACGCTCAGGATGACCCTAGTTCCCTACTTCCTCCCTTCATGCGCCTGGAATGCGGCCTGCTTGTTGGTTCTTACAGCCTACATACTCCGTTCCCAGCATCTTGATTGTTCGTATATACATTCGAGTAACATGTAGAAAGGTGGTGGGCACTCCGGACAGTCTCACGGTAGTCTGTGAAGTTGGGCATTCCAGGGAGTCTCACGGTAGTCTGTGGGGTTAGGCACTCCAGGGAGTCCCACGGTAGTCTGTTGGGATTAGGCACTTCAGGGAGTCTCACGGTAGTCTGTGGGGTTGGGCACTCCAGGAGGTAGTCTCAGCGGGCGAGGAGTAATAGCTGACTTTAAAATCTAGCAACCCCACACCGAGGGCGGGGAATAACTAATAACTAGTGGCTGCAACTCTCGGGACGCCCCTACGACACAAGAAGCATTCTGAGGACACTTACAGTAGCTGCCGCCAGGGCACCCCTTCCAGCTGCAGGAACTCGGCGACAGCCATTGGCGGCCGCTACATTCCTTCGGTCAAGAAATGAAAGCCGTGCCGGCAAGTGACTCGCAAAGCAGGGAAGATGGAGCCACCGTCAAGAACAATGAATCTTGTTCGCAAAGGCATGCTATCCGCACACACGTGCTTACGCGACACTCATGCTACTTCGGAAGCTTACGATTTGAGGGCTTTGCGGTGGAACGTCACTGAGCCTCCACAGTTGCACTGTATTCCGCGATCAGCAATGAGCAATCAACATTCAAGCCTTCAGGGCCCGGAGATCATACGGTCTCAGCGAGCAGCAGCTACCCCCCTATTGTTCTTGCAGAATTTCGGCACTGCAAAGCGGAATGTGGCATTTCCTTCTGAAGCCCGACTAAAGAGTTATTGACGCTTGCGCAGGCCCGCATTCCAGGCTTCCAGGCATTTTCACGGCACAAACATTCAATCCAAACAGTTCAAGTTTGAGCTCTCCGCTTCACTCAATCCGCTGCGGTTCAGGTGCAATGCTGCTGTGTTCCTAGTAGCGTCGCCACTATTCGCCATTCGACTATCAGTTTTGTCGCCTGCTGCAGGGGCACAACAGTAGCATCACAAGCGGACGCCATGAGATGAAGGATCATGCGACAGTCACGCGAGACCGGGCCTTCTTGTGATGTGATTGAAAACCTTCGAAACTGCATATCTGGGAAAAAGACACGCACCTAGTCTGCAAGCTTCCGACCAGCAGATGATTTCCATGCGCCGGTGCTTGGCTTCTGTTTGGCTCGGGTCCAAAATACTGAGCATGCCTCCAGCAATTCATTCAGCCAACAACGGTGAAAGTAGAAAACTGTTCCTAGGCATGGGCAATGATTCGTCTTACTTTGTCTAAACTGAAAGGTCCAGTAAAATTTGCCCTTCTATGCTTTGCATAAGGAAGTGTGCGAGTCTTAAGCGCAGCATACGTGGCCACCTGAGCCGCGCGACGGATACTGCTTCCTGAATGAAAGCATTCCGCAAGAGCAATCTGTAGAAGTGTGATGGAGTTCAACTGACTAGCGGGGAAGCAGAGACTGATAACAAATTCAATACACATTTTGTCTTCAACCACGCCGAAAATGGCATTTCCCTCTGAGCCCAAGGTGTTCAATGCCCACGAACCTAGCACTTCCAAACGAGTCCTGCGCGGCATGCCAACCGGAGAAGTGGAAATCCGGGCTTGTGCAAGCTTCTTCAACCCTGCCAGAGGGCGGCCGCAGTACTAGCTGAATCGGGGGGTTTGGTTCGAGCTGGATTCGAGTCCGTCCCTGCAGTAGCTAGGAATCACAAAAACTCTGTTGCGTTACGTCTATAGCTGTATTCACGGCTGGCATGCACTGTGGCATCGGTTTTGACTTCTGCCGTTTGATCAGGGCTCAGTTCGTTGCCGTTGCAAGGAAACTGCTGATTGCGCCCTTGGGCCGTCCATATGCTGGAACAACTTTGCCAAGGATGCTGTCGACAAACGATGGAACAAGAGGACAACTGAGCCTTCCGTGAAAGCATGGACGCTGTGCATCGCACAGCAGGCATCCCTCGTCTGAGGAGTCTGTTGAGTCCACTCCTTGGCGCAGGCTTCGTGCCCACATGGTGCATGTCTCTGTGAGGTGAAGGCTGGACAGTGTGTCTGCGGTTCTCAGCAAAAAGCTAGGTGAGATGTTAAGAGGGTAATACGCATCCCGACCGAAAACGAAGACAACTCACTAAATGCTTCAGAAGAAGGAAGCAAGACTGAGGAAGAAATATCAGATGGGCGTCTATCGTAGTGGCATGGCCAAGACGTGTCACAAGAGTCCACGTCTCTGCTCATGGCATCATGAGACAACAGATAGCCTTTGCGCAGGCTGTTGTGACTCCACATGTGGTCCAGCCAACCTTGGCACAAGTAACGCCAGAGCAAGGGTAAACCGAATCTGCCGTGCCAACATGCGACAGCCCACTGTTCGATATCGGTTTACAATGCTCTACTAGTAGCACTTTGTAAATGCAAAGAATCAACCCCGAACGGGATCTGCGAGCCACACGAGTCGAGAAGCCGGAAGATGATCTGCACACCTCGCTGACTTCAGTAGCGAAAACGTCCTTGGCTTGGAAAGGCAATAATGCGATGGTGAGGGCACCTTTTAAACGCACAAAGCCTCAAGATCCCTTCTGAAGCTGGCCAAGTACATCCAAGTTGGTAGTTGCGATGCCATGGTAAAAGATGTTCGCCACGTTCCGAGCATAGACCTATGCATCAAACTCTTCAGCTGCTGCGGAAATCTCCCGTACAAACAGGTCAAGGGACATGGCGGCAATAAGTCGGAAGCAACGCCCGCAAGACCAGACGTGCATGTCTGGCTCCACCAATGTCGCCAGTCTCTCTCAGTGCACTCCGTTCGCAGTGGTGTGCCGCCGCACGTCGCTTGCTGCCAACATAGACAACCTGAGGACGAGGCTTGCTGTGGCTGGCTGGCCGCTGGGCACATATTCAGCAGCTGCAACACTTTGGGGATTTAGTTAGTCTTGTTCTCACGGGGTCGTGACTATTGGCCCCCTCGTCCCGGTTTACAAAATCTTACACTCCCTTGCTACCCGCACCCATATCGAGGATATGGCATGTGGCTCTGAAAGGCTAGACATCAAAAGAAGGATCTGCGTGTCCCAGCGTCGCGTCCATAGAAAGTGCGCACGTTGCGAATGTTGTTGTTCTCCCACATGATGCCATCCTTGTCGAAGCCTACCAGGAAAACACCCTGCCCGCTGCACCACCAATCCTGCTTCTTCGATTACAAAGCGAATCTCGTGCCTATACCGTCCCACAGCAAAGGGAGCTGTAAGAAGGTGGTGCAGAGCTGTGATGCTTCCAGCCATGATGGCCAGTTGGGCTCCTCGCGCGGCCCTCCATCACACCAGCAGGTCTTGTCCGCAAAAGTGGAGTTGCTGAAGGGCATGGAGTCGTGAGCAAAGTACACCTGCTTGGGACCTTTCAGGCTGATGAAGATTCTCGGCTTGGGCATTGGCACGACACAGTAGGAAGCAAGTAGCACCCTCCAATTTGCCTCTGCACCAGACAGACCACAAGCCGCTGCAAGCACAGTTCAAGGGGCTCTCGGAAAGTGTGATCGAACCAGCGACCTGGCCACAGCCTTGGTTTTGAAACCACTTCTGAGATTCTGGTGCAAAATCATCCGATCGAATGTTATGATGTCTGTTTCTTGTCAAAGCAACTTCCAAGCCGCACCCAATCCAACAGTTTCTCTCGGCGCCAGTCGAAGCGCGCTGGTGAGCCCACCAAGCAGGCCTGAAATTCTAACCTAATCTTCAAAGCTCAACTGACCTCGACTGAAAAAGAAGTCTGCTAAGATCTGCTTCATCCCATCCACCTGCGCCACATCACCTTAGAAGTCTGGAACGGCATGTTTCCCAAGCAGGGCTGCTGATTGCCAACATGTACCTAAATCCACCCAGCTCTGGTAGGCTAAAGCAACACCTCTTTATGATACCGAGGTGCTCATGGAGAAAGGAGGAACATCGTCACGTGCCCAAGTAGTGGAATGTAGGCCCTGTTGGCTTATCCAGAGAGCCTTGGCTTAGTTAAAGCAGGGTCTAACCGGAGCAGCTTGGATCCGGCCGTGGAGCTGCACGGAGCTTCCCCGCACCAGCGGAAGCACCTCCAAATCCACCGTAGCCATCACATCTAGGAAGACGCTTCCCGGAGATTCCGTGGACACCCGAACATGGATTCTACTGGCACTGGACTTTTAACTACACTTCGGATGATTTGCGAAGTCATTTTCTCGGAGTGTTGTAGCTCAAACAGGAGCACCGGTCTTGGTCGCATCCGACCTTTTGCTGTGCATTAGTTTATCTTGGAAAAACAGATGCAGACAGACATCCATTCGCGCCATCCCTGCGACTCTGACGTCGGTGCACATGCAGCAATGGTCTGAAGGCATGTTCAGTCCCAGACCACGCCTGATGCTTGGAAACTTGGGCAGTCCTGGTGCAAGAGGATCCTGCTCCCAAAGCATCCGAGCGCGTGAGCACGGTACCACTGCAGAATCTGCCGACTCAGCCGATTTCTGTTTCCAGAAGCCTCAACTGCGGCTGCGCAACACTGACTCTCATCTAAGCGGCCGCAGCTTGGCACGCACTGCACTGGGCATTGGCATTCTCCACGGGTCACTACGATTCTAGGATGTCCTCCCAATAAACAGGCTGAGCGTCGGCCAGTGGACAAGCCTTCCTCTCGTAGCTTGCTGCATCTTCTTCCTCAACTGCTGAGTGTCGAAGCATGTCCAAGCAGTCTCCGAATAACTAATCTGCTTGCCGTCTGGCCGCAGAGCGGTATCGGCCTCTCCATGTCAGGTGCTGAAAGCAGCCCTCATCTGTGAACCTTTCCAGGGATCCCAAATCTTTCGTCAATCTAAACAGAATGGCCGGCCGTTCCGGCCTGAGAAATGTGTGCACGCCCCTGATGCAGAGTTGGACCCTTCCACTGCTGGGGCTGCTTTCCCAATCCTGAACACCTCATGCGGCAGAAAAGCCATGCGACACACCATATGTTCCACAGCGAGCTGTCGTCGATGGTCGACGGTTTGCTAACTGACGCATGAATGAAGCCGACAGGCGCAGCGCGCTTGTTGCGAAGACGGTCAGCAGGGGAAGGGCAGTTGCCCAGCTCAGCATGGAGCTATATTAAACGAGCCACAAGAGTCTGCAGGATGCAGTGCTGCGAATGCACCAAAAAATCAGCTGCAGGGGGGGCTCACCTGTCCTTCAAACAAGTTTGTGCAGTCGGCCGCTGATGCTCCATCTTCTGGAGCATCTGCCTCCGATGCAGCTTACAAACTGTCACTGCTTAGTCAAATTTTGCTGATGAAAATGTCGGTCTTTCCTGCAGATCTGCTGCGCTTCCTGGGTGGCTCCGCCCATTGCGGCCTAAGTCGGGCAATACCACAAGCTCACTCAAGTGGACTCTCTTAGTATGTGCTTCGAGAGGCTCCATACAAGGAATAACTATTGATATGGAAAATTTACACACGTTTCATGAGTTGGGGAATGTCTAGTTTATTGAATTTTTCAACTAAAGGTTCCGAGGGAAAGACAAGAGGTAGGGGGAGGGAGCGTCCAGAAGGCCTGAGAAATTGGCCACGTGTCAAACACTGCACGACCTAAAGTCACAAGGCTACCTGCTCCCCCTTCAGCTGGAGGAGTCCCGCGTGGCTCATTCTTTAACACTCGTTCAGCAATAAATACCTCCGCCCTGTAAAACAATGATCGCTCTCTTGGAAACAAAACCGTCGCTTGGGCAATTCAGGTGCTGTGGGCAAGCCAAGGCTGCCGCCCAGTCTGGCTCTTGCTGAACAGCCTTGGGAAACTCCTCACAAGGAGAGCACATACGTCTGTTCTGCGCAACCTCCAACTCAAAATCCCTTCAGGTCCCAATGCGCGCATCAACGTAGCGTTAGATCGGGGGCCTTTACAGTGGCTGCGATGAAGGGCAAACGCCCAGACAACAGGAAGAACAGCATGCAGCCAGCTGACCTGAGCAAACCGGGACCCAGTTCAATGTCTTCAGGTCGCTGTGGTGGTTGTACCGCAGCTGCGAGTACCAGGCCAAACGTCGCAGCTCTTGCTGAAGTTGCCCTGCCACACCTGGACATGTGCACGACCACAAACATCATGAACACTCCGACCGTACGTTGCATGACTGCATGTCCAGACGAGGGATGAAGACACTGCCATACGTGCCTCGGGGGCCATGTACGGCGGAGTGCCCGACCTCGGTTGGACTTCCCCCGTTACATCGACGTTGAAGCTTGAGACAAGTTTGGGATGCTTGTGCTTGGCGAAGTCTGACTCTCACGACCAGGTACACCAATTCTCACCTTCAGACACAATCACTACCAGGAGTCACATCCATCCGTCCATCGGCAGCAAGCCACGCAGGGGTGCAACTGAAGAGCAATGTTCCATCTGCCGGATGCATTGGCTCCGTCGGACGATCAACTTTCAGGCATGCGAGAAACTGCTCGACATGTTCAACCGGAACCCTAAAACGGAAGTCGCTGTCTAAATCCAGACGACACAGCACACCGAACCGCTTGCTGGATGTGTCCTCGGGCAAGCCAGTTGCAAGTGCCGCCATATCCTTTCGACTGACAAGCCCGACTCAATTTGCTCCAGGAAACACGATCGCGCAAGCACGCAGCCAGCAGTTTCATAACTGGTGCCGAGCTGGCGGGAAAGCGACAATGACTTGACCCGTCCGCGTCATCCCAACCCGATTACCCAAACGAATAAGCTGGCTCAGGGAACCCACAAATGGCACGTCAACTCTGTCACACCCCAGGGCAGGGGTAAGAGCAAAATGACCCGACCATACCCGACCCGTCTACAAACGGGAGTCACACAGGCCGGCAAGAATACGTCAATATACCTCAATTCTGTAAATGCAGCATTGCTCTACTTCTTCTGGCTGTCGGCCCGAGCTATTCCAGACTGTGGGGCCCAGCACCACATCACTGCGGTCCGTGGAGTTTGCAAAGACCTTCAACGAAAGCCACAGTGCGCATGTAATCCGGCTGATGTACCCTGGTCGATGGCCTCCGCCAAACCGAAGTCGACCACGACCTGGTACAACGGCACTCCAGACGCACGAGGACAGCAGATCCCTAATTAGCTTGGTTGGCATCGGCTGCACCTTGAGAGAGTTCGGTAGTCAGAGCAAGAGGAAAGATTCCACCAAATGCAGACAAGCAGCAACATGCATCTGTGCAACTGGGGTGTCCTGATGATGAGCAGGCTACATCCAATCCCCTCCGTAACAATCTACACTTTGGCAGACCCAATTCGGTTTCTTTAGGCTCAACTCCTAGCTCCAATCACCACAAACCACAGCATTTCTGACGGCTCCCGAGTCGTGGAGAGCATAACGTTCTCAGGCTTGAGGTCCTCCGAAAGCAAAGAACATCCAAGGGGAATGCAAAGGTTTAGCATTGCACTTTTTCGAAGCCTGCTTAGACTCGTTAGCCTCCTCTAACGTCCATGTCACATGATTCCAGCAGGTGTAGTGCACCGAAAGCCGAGCTCGCCAAGCTCTCCTTGTGAATTACGGCCTTCGAGTGGCAGTAGGCAATCGCCGACAGTGTGTGCTGCATCACCTGTCTGCAGGAAAGCAAATAGCTCTGAACTCAAAGGCTGATGGGGTACACCACACACCGTGCTGCCGCTACGGACGGTGGCCTTCGAAACCCAGAATTCATAGGAGTAGGCATCCATGGGCTCCAGACGCTTGACCTGTTTTGTTTTGTGTTCGGCATAAAAGTCCAAAATGCAGCATTGCGCATGCCGAGAACGCGGCGTATGCCCCGAGATCGCCACCCCGACATTGCTCCTGCAAGGGAAGGTTCCACTTCTTTGTCTCACTGTTGATGATACGAATAGCCACTAGTCGAGACTACAACTCTTCGTCGGTCCATAACAAGGTAAAAGTTCTCGTCATCCTCAAAGTCCTGCAGCGGTCTTCAGCGGGAAGCCGACAGTCACTCACGCGGCTCACAAGTCCTCAAATATTCTGAGGACGTGGGGATGGTCGAGCTGTTTGAGCACAGCAAACTCCTCGCGGACCTGGCCACAAGTCTCATGTCCCACCGGCGGTAAACGGTAAACGTTTGCCACACGACCCTGGGCCCTAGCCCTGGTGCTTTTCTTCTTCCCTTTGCTCTCACATCTCAGAGATCTCATCGGTTTGGCTTCACTCTACAGCTGCCCTGGGGTCCTCTGCCGGAGTATAGGAAAGGAGGCGAGAGAGAGAGAGAGATGCGGTCACAGCGTCGACAACCCTCACAGCACGTCGCGGCCCAGGGAGCCTTGGCTTCCGATGTTTTGGCTTCCTTAGCCTGGTCAGCAACGCACAGGGACCGAACGTACAAGCCTTCCGCGCCCGACTGAAGACTGAAAATGCCTCTACGAATGTAATGGGATGGCTTTGGTGGTGCTACGCGAAGACAAAAGGTGTACAAGCTATTCATGTCTACTGCGTTGACCCGCCCAGAGACCAGATGCTGCAAATTTAGCGTTTCGCTTGCCTTGAGCTTGCTGATGATCTTGCAGACTCGAACCTGAGTCCACACGGCGACGTGCAGTGGCATGGGGCATCGTGCCAGCGGCGTGGAAACCACTTGTTTCACATACGCTGCTACAGTGAGGCGTCGTCTCGCTTCTCCTTGTTTTGGTCAACCTGTGTCCTGGCAGCCACGCAAAACAACTGCTTCGCGTCCCAGATGCTCCCCAGCATGCACACCCGCACCGGCCGCCTGTGTGAGACTAGGTACACTGTGCCAAAAGAGCCCTTTCCCAGCTGCCGCTGCACCTCGAGGCAAAGGAATCGATTCCAGGACATGAAGACTGGCAAGAACGTTGCATTGCTTTACAGAGTCTGCTTGTCTGCCGACCAACATCGTCGGCCATGCTTGAAGCTCTCGTGACAGTCGATGATGTGGCGATTGCTAACGGGAACAAGCGTGAGGCGACAATGATCTATCACCATACTATAGCCATGCCTCGTACACGTCGTGAAACCTGCACGGGTGAGAAGCTAGAAGGCTGCGAATTGCATCTGAGATTCATCGTGATTTGACTCGGCGACGAACCCACCCGCCAGCACGGGCCTCTGAGGGTTCTTCTGGATGAACTCTTGCCTCCAACGCTTGTCCCTCTCCTGAAGCGATGCAGCAAGCAATGCGGGGAAAGGAGAAAGACGTGTGGCATATGGGTGTTACTTTGTCGCTCCTCCGAGCAGGAGCGGGCATCAGCGCCAGGATTCACTCGAACTTCCTCGGAGGCCCGCAGGAAGCACCTGAATCTTCTTCGCGCTTCTCCAGTGCTACGCACAGGAAGGGTCAGCCGGAGGGGTTCTGCCGGATGCTGTCAATTCACGGATGATAACACGAAATAGCAGTTTAGTTTCCTGAGCCTCGGGAAAGGGTGGCGAACTTGGCGAGCAGAAGGCCAGGCGGCCAGACGAATAGGAGCAGCGCTTGCTCGGGCAAGAGTTCTTTCTGCGTGATTTGTAGAATTGATGTGACAAAGCTCTCCGCGTCAAGCCCATCTTCAAATGGAAGAGGCCTGACACCCTGTGCAACCATCGTTCGGGAGACTGTCACTGTTGCAAAGTTGCAATAGGAACTTCGTAAGCTCTGCGAGACACCCTTAAGCTCGAGAGAAGTAGCGCCGTGCAAAGGCCCGAACAAGAGGCGGAAGAGGAGAGCCTCGAAGTCCTCAGAGCTGACGCCTTCGGATCTCTTGGAAGGTACTGAGCTACTGTCCATGTCCGCTCCGACCCTGGTAGCACCAGGAAAGTTCCCTGTGGGCCAAGCCCTCCCTGCCTTCGTTCTCGCCCCGGTGCTTGTCGAAGAGTGCCTGCGTCGAATACGGAATCGATCGGCTGCCCGAGCACTGCAAGCCTCCTGGCTGGCCCGAGCTTGCGTCGTGTCAGGAGTGAGACATCGAGCTCAAGCTCCCAAGCTCCTGACCTGCATCTGCTTGTCTCCCGGTACACTGATGTGAAGCTCCTGCAAGGGATCAAAAGGCTTCAAGGAGAACACGCACACACACACACATCTTTGGACATTTCCAAGCCTGGAGCAGTTCCCGCAGAGCCTGCTGAAAGTCCTGGCCCCGTTGGAACTGTCAACCGATGCACCCAACTGCATGCAAGATCACTCGCTCATACATGCCTTCGCTATGTACATCATCTCGTCATCATTGTCTGTCAACAGGAGCAGCAAGCGGTGGCAGCAGCGGCAGCAGCAGCAGCACCACGGCCATCGCCGCCGCCAACGCCAACGACAACAACAACAACAGCCGAAGCCAGACAGGATGTAGACGACATCGACGATGCCGACGCGACTAGCAGTAATGGCACTGCAACGGTTACTGGCCTGTCGGTCAGTCCTACCAGGGAGGGCTCAGCAGCCACCACCAGCTCCGCCATCACTTGACCCAATATGCATTGCTACAGCAACGGTTCAGATTCAGAACAGCTTGCTCACCGGCCAAGGTTGAAGACTCCTCGAAGCCCAGCCGATTTCCAGCCAGCAACGTGCGCCCGGCCTGCAAAGATGCAGGTGCGGCACCGGCACTATACTTCCACCACCCGGCAGCCCGGCAGGGCCTTGAAGGGCCTCTCCGCATATGCCCTCAGCCTGTCCTTGCTCCGCATGAGCTCCACCTGAAAAGGGCAGGAAAGAGGCCTAGCAGGACCATGTCTGATACCACGGTGCAGGCAAGAAAGGCTTTTACTAGTCTCCTACCACGGGATTGCTGGAGACTTTGCCTCAAGTGATTTAAAGTGTTACTTGGAGAGACCCTGCCCTCGTGAGAGTCATAATCTAGCTTCCGGCTCGAACGATATGCCTTGAGGGCTGCGCCTGTCAACTCACGGCACGTATGGCAGCGGAAACGCATTGTCGCTGCCTTCCGTCTAAGTGAGGGCCGGGCCAAGTCTCTTTGGGCTTTCTCCGTGAAGTTCAGCCTGGAGCCTGGTGCTCACAGATCTGTGGAGCTTACAGATCTTACAGTATGTTCGAGGGACCTGCTCACAGAATCCAGGGTCAGACAGGTCTTGTAGCCACAGTGCATCCAGAATGCAAGCCAAAAAAGGAACACGCGAGGATCGGTACAGGAAAGAGGAACGAACCACGCTTCAAGCGAGACCTGCCGAATCGAACCTTTGCACAAATCGCGATTTCTGAAGTTGAAGTTCTACTAGTAAGGTAAGACCTCCCAAACTGGCGACGACTAGAAGACCCTCATGGCGCACCTGGTGACTTCTCGGAGCCAGCAGAAAGTGTCGACCGTGACCTGCACACATGCGACTAAACGGCGAGAAAGACAGGCTCTTGGGATCCCAGGACTTCTCTCGAAGATCGACGTTAGCAAACTTGGAGCTGATTGGGATGAAGCCTCAAGCTTAGCAAAGTTCAACCGCCGCGCCATCTCCACCTTTTTGGATAAGTAGTCTCGCTGCCTCATTTATCACCCGATACTCCCCAAGCAGTCCTAAACGGCTGAGGCCTAGCGGGGCGCGGAGCGTTCGGGCTCGCTCTTGCCGTGGAGGCTGATGCGGGGCTCGCTCCTCAGGATCTAACAGGCAGAAGGGTTTCTCCTTCGCTCGGAGAGAGTGAGTCAGGAGCGAGTGACGATGCTGCTTGTTGCAGACTGCGGCAAACACTTTCAGCAGCAAGAGTCGGTTTACCACTTCACTTCATACTCTTGGAATTCCACGTCTGTGCTGTTGGCTTTTCATCATGACACGTCTTCGCTTTCAAACATCATTTGTGTAGATGTTGGCACCTGCGTCGGCTGGCTGCATTGCAAGCCGTGGGTGAATCGTCAGCTTAGGGTTAGCAGGGGGTCGAGTGCATTTATCTCTGGCGCTTTTAGTGCAAGCATGTTTTGGCCAGGACATACGGTGCCGAAAACACCATAAACGAGTTCAAACACTCTACAAGCTCGTAAGGAGGGCCAGGGGGAGGGGAATGATCGGAAACGCCGAAAGAAGCCAGCGGCAGCAAGCAGTGTCCTGAGATCTGGGAGTGCCTGGCGCTGTCAAGGTCCGAGTTCGCCTCACCGGTTTGGAATATCAAACATGCGAGGCGAAGTGGCCGAGAGGCCAAACAAAACTGCTCTTGTGCAGTGCGCAGCTGACACCAAAGAGCACAGCGGGACAGAAGCGGTCCTTGAAACGAGAGGTTCCTGGCGTTCCACTGGCGCTTGCCTGCACCAAGAGTATGTTCAAGAAACCCTGGCTATCAAGAGATGCCTCCGTGCTCTTGCAAACCAGAATGGTTGCTGCAACCAGGCACATGCACGACCAACGGAGAGCTTTCGCGCCTGGGGCGTCCCAGCGGCGGTCAAAACCGCCGGACCGAGTGGTGCAGGCCGCCGCTCCTTGCAACTGCGAAATAAAAACATCGAATCAAGAGACAAGAGACCCCCAGGTATTTTGCCCCTGCACTTCCTGGTCATCCTGCCCTCACATCTTTTTCTGACCCCATAACGTTTGTTCATCTCCCCGTGGCCGGGCACTACCACTGTCTCCACCCAACCGCCCCTCTAGGCTCTTCGGCTGCGTGGCTCGGAATGCGTTGCTCCCGAGGAGGCAGGATGCGCGGGCTCCACTGTCTCTGGCAAAACGAGGAGGAGCAGGAGGAGCAGCAGGAGCAGGAGGAGCAGGAGGAGGAGCAGGAGGAGCAGCAGGAGCAGGAGGAGCAGGAGCCATGCAGTCCATAGCCGTAGCGATAGCAGTAGCAGTGGCAGGAGCAGGAGCGGTGGTTCTGCTTCGGGTAATAGTGATTGCTTTACAAATATTGCTGCTAGCTGCGGCTGAAGATTGATGCAGTACCAGTGCCGGCACCGTCACCGTTTATGTATGTATGTATGTATGCACGTATGTAGAGCTACAGATACTAAACTAAATACTGATGAAGACACAGAAAAAGATTTACATACAGATAGATACAGATACAGATATAGATGCAGATACAGAAGAGATGCAGATGTAGGTATACATACAGATATTAATCTAGATATAGACATGGATATAGATACGACTCATGTTTGCCATCACTGCTTCCAATGGTCTTTCATTACTCTTACAGCTACTCTCACTAAGTGCTGTGACTTATACTCTATTTCTATCACCAAAACCCTAAACTCTAAACCCCAAACCCCAAACCCTCAACCCTGAGCCCGACACCCCGAACTTGCAGCCCCCAAACCCCAAGCACCCTATAAACCCGCATAAACACCTCAAAACCTGTCAGAAGTCCGGTAAACGCCCTTCTAAATCCCGAAATCTAAACTCCCGAAAACCCTAAACCCTAAATTCGAGACCCTGGACCCTAGACCCTAAACATCCCTAAACCCTAAACCGTTCCAGCTGCGCTTAGCGGATCTTCGGGGTAGCGGATCGTCCTCGAGCAAAGTGTTGCTTCGCATCACCGGGCTCGGGCTGGAGACTCGAGGAGCAGAGCCTGACAAAGATGATAGCACGACGTTTTGAATTCAGCAGATCGACCCTGCCTCCGCAGGGGATAGGACTCCTCTGACCGGCCTAACACAGCTGGCCACTGAGTCACTGGCCAGGGAAAAGGAAAACTAAGGATGGCTGCGAGAGGCACCTGGAAGTCTGGAAGCTGAGGCCTGAGCCCGCGAAGGAAAGGCAATGCAGCCGAGGCGCCTGCCGTGTATCAACAGTGCCTCCCCAGCCTCTTAGCCTCTTAGTCGTACATGCCTCGACCTCGACGGCTCGACCGTCCACGCAGGATGTGTATCCCCGGATGTTGAAGTTCGACAGAGTTTCTGCATTCCGCGATTTATCTAAGCCTTCCCGGCGAGCGCAGCTGCGATCCGTTCGACATCTTGGAGCCAGGAGACTGCGATGACGACGAGCCTTGCCCTCAGATTGCAGGTGTTGCGTGCATTGAGATCGCGCTCGATAACCGCAGGATGTTTGTTCTCGCTACAGGTAACCGAACTTCTGCCTTGCTCGTGCGAGAAAATTTCTATGTTTATCTATACTGTAGGGGCAGGTGCCAAACCTCTGCAGGTAGACCCGAAGCCTTGAAGCCTTTCGCTTGCACAGGAAACCACAACTTCTCGGACTCCGACTCAAGATTTGCAGCTGCTGGCTCAGCGTCGGAGCTTCGCCCTCAGCGGGGCTCCAAGATCCCAGTCTGCGCTCACTTGTGCACTCCCTGATCCAAATATGTACTCGCGAACTAGGGCGGTGAGTCGAATTCTCGCAATTTCTCGCACAGAACTCAAACACGGGCAAGCAGTGTGGCCGAGCTGCTGCCGTCTTGGCACGCGAAGGCGAAGAGAGCGGTTGAACGGAGGCCCAGATCGTTCCGACCTTGGGAGCTGCCGACAAAGCCCCGCTGTTTCTCTTTGGCTGTCATGCAGGGTCCGGGCCAGGGCTTCACCACGCAGCAGAGACGAGGCTTGCTTTTGGCCTCAGGCTGAAAGTCGGAGTCCGAGGTGCGACGAGTGGAAGCCGTCTTTGCAGCGGGTCTCCGACCGTCCCTCTGCTGCGAGATGAAAGCCTCAAGTGCGAAACACTCCTGTACCTGTGGCTCTCGCGCTCTGTTCCCGAAGGAGCCTGGAGGTCAAAGCGGGACTCGCCGATCATGTTGGGGTCCTGGCGCGAATGGAGCCAATGGGAGCCCGAGCACGAAGGGTCGATGTGCTTCCTGTTGAGGGTTCGGAGAAAAAGTCGGGGCCTGTGGGTCTGAAAGAGTGGTTCTGCATTTAGGGCCTCGGACATGTTGATTCGCAGAATGTCCTGCTTTTATCGTGGCGAACGCTTTGAATCCATTCTGCCACAGCCTTCAAGGGGCAACTGGGCCCAATTGTCGAAGCGTGGCGGGCTCTCGACCTTTGCGAGGCTGTGCTTCAACTCCAGTGGTACGGGCCGCCACGGGCAGCAGCTTGTCTCTGGGCACTGCGCACAGGCCCGTGTAGTTTGGTTCTCCGTAGACGGAGCTGTGCTTTTCCGAAACTTCCTGCCTCGAAGGAGCTCCGAGACAAAAAGTTGACCAAGCACGTCAGCAACTGTCCCGAAGACCTTCCTTCCGGGCCTTTGCGAGTACTCGTAGCGATGCCAGTGTTGGGAGCCATACATGTCTTGACCCATTATTGTTTCGCCATCGAAGAACATGGCCAGTGCCATAGGCGCAGGGTCTATAACCAAGAGCTTCCCTTGAGAAGCCTCTCTGGTCTTGTTAGGCCAGGATGCGACTAGTTTGTTGACACTCTGCTGGGCCCATACAACTCGCCCCCAGCTGATGGCACACTTCTGTTGCACGCAAACCGGGAAGTTCATAGGGCTGTAGAGGCCTGCAAACAAGATGACTTTCCCCGTCAGAGTCGGCAGCGCCTCCTGGAAAATAGGGCTCCAGAAAGACTCCAGCTCATCATCAAAGCCCCTTTGGTCGGAATGCAAGTTGAAGCCCAGCTCGATAACAACAATCTCATGATTCTCCTTCAGTGTTTTCAAGATCCTTGCTGAAGCCCAGTTGCGATCACTTTGCTCGTAGCCGGGCAGGCGCCAGTCATGGAAGGCTAGATGGAGTTTCCTGTCGACCTCATATTCCAGCCACCCCCAGCATTTAACGGTCGTGCCCACGCCCGGAATGCTTTTAATTCCGGCGAAACTCTGCCAAGCATTCGGAACCAAGGCGTCCAGTAGACTTTGCAGGCTCCCGCGGAGAACAGAGCTCCCTGCGGCAATCAAGGAAAGGGGTTTCCCGGGCTCTCCCTCGATCATCTCGAGGAGCCTGTAGGTGTCCGCTTTGCTGAACACGTTCCAATAGCATGTCCTTGAGACGTATGTCCAGCCATCCCTTGGACACCCCAATCTGAGGCATCTAGATGCCTCGCGGACCACGGTGCTGCGAACCCATCGCCCCCTCATCTCGTCCAGTCCCAGTCGACAGTGACGCTTCGGAATACGGCTCGCATTAAAGGAAGTTAATACGCCACCGTCAGGGCTCAACTGAGATACCTGCAGCGCTTGGGGTTTGGCACTCAGAGCCTCGATCCTGTATTCTCTTGGTTCTAGCCGGTTGGCACGTGGAGGCGGCGTCACAGCAAAAAGATAAACCATATAACTGCCGGGATCCATGATTTTGAAGGACACATTCCATCCCTCAATCTCGGTTGCACCCACCCTGGGAGTGCCAAGCTCAGCATACAAAATGTCCCCAGCCTCCGAGCGGATCCAAGCAAAGACATTAGGGGCGTTCTTAAAAGAGAAATGCCCATCGATCTTGATCTTAACTACTTCATCCACCATGACCTCCTTCACGTCGCTTGTTCCATTTCCCAACCAATGCACTTGCACCCTCGTCATGACGTGCATGTTTAAAAAAGGCTTCCAGGCCTTCAGCGGACGAATGGAAGGACAGGACGCATTGCAGAGTGCAGGATCTCCGGACTTTTGTGGCGTGTGCAGCGTTGCGGTCTGCGTACCTCGGTCATGCAGTCTCAGTCCCATCACGCTCGTCGGCAGCTTTCCGACGAGGTCATCCCAGTTAAACACACTGGGTACAACAGTGATGGCGACAAAACAGCAGCACAGCGCGGATGCAGCCCGCAAGTCAAGCATGTGGGCCATCGAGTTGGGTGCAACTGCTGCAACGATCTCATTGAGCCAAGCTGTTTGCACGGCTGCTGTATTACTCATCCTGACCTCTGAACATGCGATCCCTGGACATGCTGTACCACGAAGTAGTATACCGACTCAGATCTAACATCAAGTTACATCTTCGTACAAGTAGCACGTCTATGTGGCAGCTGAACAAGCACTCTAAGCGTCAACCTTTCAGCAAAAGCCCTGAACACCCTGACAGATACACCCCTCTGCAACCCCCCCTCGCCCGCCGACAAGGCTGGCAGGCTGCACCAGCACCCGCAGGGTCATCCACCGGCCGGTGCCCATCACAGGAAACCGCTCCTGAAGCTACGGAAAGACCCACCTTCTCGGAGCTGCAACTCAGGAATCTTGCCAATTAAACGAGACTATCCAGAGGACCGGCCGGACCATGGGCCAAACCAAGTATGGCCAAACTCAAAAACAACACCTGGACCTATCTTCATCAAGAGACCAAACAGAAACAGCCGCTCCTAAAGCCTAGACACGGATTGACAACGATCTGGCACGGAAATCCAAAAACCCAATATAATAAAAGCATCACATAAGAACATGTGAATATGATGATATAAGAAACTTGATGTAATACAACAGTATGTCAACGCACAAAAACACGCTAAATATGAAAAACAAACAATGACATAATAATACAGTATGTTCATACACATATGCGAAATCCTAATTGTTGCAAAACGTGTATAACAATGTACAATACGTAAATATAATGACACGGTGAAACAATGCGACAGCCATTCTGACATGATCAGATTATTAAGCAATAGAACAACAC
Organism: Symbiodinium sp. clade A Y106; assembly: GCA_003297005.1. Lineage (NCBI taxonomy): Eukaryota > Dinophyceae > Suessiales > Symbiodiniaceae > Symbiodinium > Symbiodinium sp. clade A. The sequence continues at coordinate 76,772 of BGNK01001103.1, read as the reverse complement.
ACAAGTCACATAGTCACATAATCATGCAGTAGAAATATGACATAAAGCTGTAAGAAAAAATCGTCACATAATTATGCAGCAGCAACAATAATGCACGCGCAAACTACAGCCGGATTAGAATATGACCAGATAACAATCTAACCATACCATAACATGACAGAAATATAATAACAATAGTACACTGGCATGATAATGGTATAATAACTGGAATACCAATACATGCTCCAATGGTGATGTATTAACTACACAGCTATATAGCCATACAGACATATACTCTCGTATAGCCATTGGTAATAACATCAATAACAATAACAACAATAATAACAATGCGCTGGTCAGGCAACATGAAAATATATAATAACGTAATAGTACATAAAGATGGTCAGAGAGTAATTTCGAAACAACGGTATCAGAAGAGAAAACAGAATGCAGTCTTCCGTCCTAAAGTATGATAAGCACAACACAACATCACAACACACTCATATGAGATCAACCTGCTATACCAGTACAATAGCACGCGATTGCAACATTTGTCGAAAACAACTAAAGTGAAAGCACAATAAATCCAGCGACATAGCGACACATATACCGACAAAAACAGTACTAATAATACATGTACCACACATATACATGTAAATATACATATAAACGTGAAATATAGGGAACTCCACCGCTGCGTTTTTTCGCATTGAAAAAAATAAATATACGTATATATATATATGGTAACCCCCCATGAACTACCGACCCTCGTTTTGTATCGTAAATACCGTATCAAACCAGCTTTTCCGGCAGGTCCGGATTCTGTATCTTTCAAAGACTACCGAAAACAAACTCAGATTTCAAGAGAACGTGTCAGTCAACTCATTCAAGTTTGATGTGAGGTCCGGATCCTGTCTTTCAAAGACTACGGAAATCAATCTCACTTTTCAACAGGACCTGTCGGTCAACTCATTCAGGTTCGATGTGAGCACGTAGTCAACGGCAACATTGTGCCCTCCCAATCAAAAACCAACTTTTCCTAGGAAAACCAAAAAACACCATCTTTTGAGACACTATGCGGCCAGACTCCAAAAAAATTGTTTTTTTTGTTTTCCCCAGGGAAAAAATGGTTTTGGGCAGAAAAACCAACTTTTTCCTAGGAAAAAGATGGTTTTCGCGTGAAAACCAACTGTTTTCTTGGGGAAAAGATGGTTTTGGGAAGGAAAACCAACTTTTTCCTAGGGAAAACCAAAAAAACCAAAAAAAAAAAAACATCTTTTGGGAGACTGTGCGGCCAAAGTCCAAAAAGATGGTTCTTTTCGTTTTCCCTAGGAAAAAGTTGGTTTTCCTTCCCAAAACCATCTTTTTCCTAGGAAAAAATTGGTTTTTCACGCGAAAACCATCTTTTTCCTAGGAAAAAGTTGGTTTTCCTGCCCAAAACCATCTTTTTCCTAGGGAAAACCAAAAAAACAATCTTTTTAAAGTCTGGCCGCCTAGTTTCCCAAAAAATGTTTTTCTTGGTTTTCCCCAGGAAAAAGTTGGTTTTCCTTCCCAAAACCATCTTTTTCGCAGGAAACAGTTGGTTTTCTCGCCAAAACCACCTTTTCCTGGGAAATCTCGGTATTTCACTCCAAGACCAAGCTTTTCCTAGCAAAGAGTGTGCATTTCATTTGTTGTTTGCGCGCGTTACGAATTAGTGTTGTCAATAAGGTTCCAGTGTCATCACTGTTGCGATTCGAGTCCGCTTAGCGTCAGTACTATACAATAGACCGGGTAATAACCAGGACATTATTCGGATCAGTTTTGGGGTCAAAAGAAAGTTAGTATCGCAACAGAAACACAGACCAGGACCCAGGATTTCGGGGTTCTCACAGCTGCCACTACGATTTCTTCCCGCTGATTATGGTTGCAAACTCAAGAAAGAAACATTGGCGTCAGATTCTGGGTGGTACTAAGACTACTATAGATGACCTTGGGGCTGCTGTTAAGGCGAATATTACGGCCACATTTGACAGAACTGCGAATGACAAGGATAGGGTTGGGGCTGATGTTGCTCGGAATCAGGAGTCAATTCACTTTTCTCGCCATTATGCTGGTATTTAGCACATGTTTAACAGAAGGGTTAATGTGTGCATACACACACACGCACACATAAGTGTACTTACAGGTATACGGGCAAGTCTGGCAGCAAGTCCGACATGATCGATCATATAGCAAAGTGAGAACGGTATGCCATATACAATATAAATGTTGAACTAAACAAACAAATGATTTTATAATCCCAAAAACCTAAAGGCCATCATTTGGGCAACGCCAGAGCGAACACAGCAAGGATCGTGGTTCTTAGTGGAGTTCGTTTTGTGTAGTTTAATATTAGCATGAGTATGACGTCTATTGTTGAANAAAACCTAAAGGCCATCATTTGGGCAACGCCAGAGCGAACACAGCAAGGATCGTGGTTCTTAGTGGAGTTCGTTTTGTGTAGTTTAATATTAGCATGAGTATGACGTCTATTGTTGAAGCAACTGTTTGGGCAGTATTTGGCTTACTTGTATGAATATACTTAATAATAGGAACTCGTATTGGGGATGCCATGACTTTAAACTTCGGGACTTCGGGGTCTAGAATAGAATGCTCATGCTACGGATACCGCAGCTACATCTGGATGAATTAACCTGTTGGTGAGGCCACTGGTCTGGGTTTCTGTTCAGGGAAGTATCCGGTACAGTACGAAGGCTACCAATGGGAACAGCTTATGGGTGATCTTTTAAGATCGATCTTAAGTTTGCGAGTAAGGCGCATTTTGAGTCAGATCCAATACTGGGGTTGTCAACGGGACTGCAATATCCTTACTATCGGGGGGGCCAATCAGGCTGATGTATTTATGTTGTTGTCTTAACCTTCAGATCGGTATGGGTAGTAATATGGGGATGTAGAATGGGGTTACTAGTCCACATAACATAGCGTTTTGATCCATACGAACTAAGACGTTGATCTATACGGCATCTCTTCTGGGTGAAAAAGAAACAGGATACTACTGTCACCATGGGGGCCAATGTAAGGTCTAATGGCAAGGTAGTGACAGGAATACTGTTGTTTAGGAACAGGAGTCAATCAAGGCTCCTGTCACTCATCTGTATTGCTGGGGCTTTGATCTGAGACCACAAAGAAGGCTATTTTGGGGTTGCTACTCGCGCCAATATTTATCTTCGGGTATTCAGACAGAAACTTTCATCGTTTATCATCTCTCGGAGTATCTGCGTGAAGCGTCGCAACGAATTGAAAATGAAGCCGGCTGCCGTCATACATATGCTCTCCNTTATCTTCGGGTATTCAGACAGAAACTTTCATCGTTTATCATCTCTCGGAGTATCTGCGTGAAGCGTCGCAACGAATTGAAAATGAAGCCGGCTGCCGTCATACATATGCTCTCCCCTCCCCTCGGAACTTCAATATTGGATCACACACCAGAAGCCCACACGTCGGAGGATTGGCGGCGGTATCGCGGCACCCCGCGGTAGTTCATGCGAGGGGGGGGGGTTAACATATATATATATATACATACATATATATATATACATAAATATATATACATAAGTGTATATATATACATACATAAACATATACATACATAAATATATACATAAATATATACATAAATATATACATAAATATATACATAAATATAGAGACCGGGTCGCTGTGAGAGTGCGCTTTTTTATAGTTTTTGAAACGGCTTCTGTAATCCCAAGCGTTACTATAATTCAGACTATAATCCAATCTGGTCTGTATAGCACATATGGATATACTTTCATGTGGGTGTGTAAAGGTAAATGTAATTATGCATGTATACGTGCTAGCATGCACGCACTTCTACATGTGTACNTATTTCCAATTGCATGCATATATAAAATGTAGCATTTTTGCATGTCTAACGGCACTCGCGAATACACATTACGAAAACATCTCCAACTGTTCAACTACCTCGAACTACATAAAACATCACTCGCTATGAGCGATACGACATGAAAGATCACAGAGTGCCAAGCCCAGAAACTCTAAGCTTAATCCTTATTGTATCAAAGAGCGTAATTCTGCAAACAGACGCATATAACATCCTGTCTANTAAGCTTAATCCTTATTGTATCAAAGAGCGTAATTCTGCAAACAGACGCATATAACATCCTGTCTAAGCTACACCGTCCTATGAGTCAACAATATGTATCAATAATGAAAGCGATTTTTTGAATATCTTATCCTTATAACGGGAACTTTTGTCGCAGACACAATATAACAAACCCGAAATCATGTCTAACATATGTACAAGTTTACACGTATATATGTATACACACATAAGTACATATGTCTATGTAGGTATGTAATTGTTTAAACTTTTTTGTATATATACATATGTATATTGTAGGTNATGTCTAACATATGTACAAGTTTACACGTATATATGTATACACACATAAGTACATATGTCTATGTAGGTATGTAATTGTTTAAACTTTTTTGTATATATACATATGTATATTGTAGGTAAAGGCGTAGAAATGTATGCTCAAACTCGATTGTACAAACCAGGCAAGTGGCATAACATATTATATACATATATATATATACCTAGAGAAATTTATGCACAGATATAAGTGTATGTATATACACATTACATAAGTTGGTTGTATATGTATATATATATTAATTTATTTATTTATTCATATCTTTAGTTATGGATATGAATGCACATACCTATTCATATATATATATAGACATATATATATATGAGTAAGTGGGATGGCTTTTGTAATGCAACATGGTGATGTAGGTCCATAAACTTGCATAATGCCTTACAGATTATAAGACGACGCCGTAAANATATATGAGTAAGTGGGATGGCTTTTGTAATGCAACATGGTGATGTAGGTCCATAAACTTGCATAATGCCTTACAGATTATAAGACGACGCCGTAAATTCGACTGCCAGCAGCATAAATCCAATGTTCTACACAATCGAAACTCGGGAAGCTAAGAATAAGTATGGTAAAGTGAAGATGACATCTTGTATACATGCATATACACTTATGTATGTATGTACATTTATGTGTGTGTAGGTGTGTGCATACATATAGTTAATATACAGACAGAGTACATACATGAATCACGACTACTTGGTCTTGGGTCGACGATATANTACATTTATGTGTGTGTAGGTGTGTGCATACATATAGTTAATATACAGACAGAGTACATACATGAATCACGACTACTTGGTCTTGGGTCGACGATATATATACATATGTATATATATATATACTTATATTTATTATATATATGTATATGTATGTGTTGTGCATTTGTGTGCGTGGTAAGTTCGCTCGTGCTAGCATCTGCATGAAGGTTCCATTTCCGGTAGGGTCGCACGTTTCTCGTCGGATGTCTTTAGTATTTGGTACAGGTTATATGAATATTGTAACCTGTATTGTATTATGTTCACATTGTATGTTTTGCTCATTAGGAGTTGCAGTGGTAACATACACATAACAAATATATCTTTGATGAAATGAGTCCGAAACAAGACGAATGAAAGCAGTATATAGTACTATTGTTTGGCTAATAACAAACACGTGTATATGCCTATATGGATATATAGGTTTATATGTATATACACGGATTCATGTGACCTTTTGTATTTTCGTACCTACCCTTAGTCAGAGCNACTATTGTTTGGCTAATAACAAACACGTGTATATGCCTATATGGATATATAGGTTTATATGTATATACACGGATTCATGTGACCTTTTGTATTTTCGTACCTACCCTTAGTCAGAGCTGAGAATCTCAGCATTTACGGAATTTGATGAGCAGGTCATATATGTATACAATGTCACACACGGGCATGTGTAAATGCATCCAAGCATATGTCCATATAAAGCCGTCGATACACCTGGATACTGACATGAAGATGTAAGCGCTTTTACGGATTTGATGAGCAGGTCATATCTGTATACAATGTCACACACAAGCATATGTAAACGAATAAGAGCATATGTCCATGTAAAGCCTTCGATACACCTGTATACTTGGATGAAGATGTAACCGTGTATGCGAAGCGATGACAAAGTATGCAGCTGTTATTTACCTACGTATGCTTTTATGTATNTTTCCTATGTTGATATACTGTAGTAATCAGTAATCTTCCACATGGGAGAGCATATGCCATGTGTATATATACCCGTGGAATGAAAAAACGGGTGTGTATGTGTATTGTATGTGTGTTTTTGTGTACATACAAATATGTATGCACATTTACCTAATTGTGTATTTCCATAGATCTGTATGTGCTAGGAACAGCTCAGGCTAAGGATTTATACCAATGGAATGGTGCTTCCGACGTTGCAACACGTAGTAAAGTAGCAAACAACACGGAAACATGCAATTGTGAGTCCATACGCAGACGCCCTGCGCGCAGGAAGCAGCGCGCGGGAAACCAGCAACGTGACTAGGGAAATTGCAAGAGAACCAAAAAAACCAAAAAAAACAAAAAAAAACAAAAAAAACAAAAAAAACAGGGACTCTCCCGGCCACAGAGCGCCAAATTTAGGAGTCCCACGGAATTGTTTTTTTTGTTTTTTTTGGTTTTCATGGGTTTTTTTGTTTTTTATTTTTTTGATTTTTTTGTTTTTTGTTTTTCTTTTTTGGTTTTTTTTGGTTTTTTAGTGTTTTTTAATTTTTTTTCGTTTTTTGGTTCGTAGGGTTAGGTTTGTGAGTCCTGGTTGCGAGGGCGTCGCGTTGTGTATTCAGGAGTGCGGGCCTGGCAGTGCGTGAAAAGTGCGAAAAAGCGCACTCT
>BGNK01001103.1:44461-69851 GCA_003297005.1 Symbiodinium sp. clade A Y106 | reverse complement strand
TATACAAATATATATATATATATATATATATATATATATATCCAGCCAATAAGCCAAGAGGTCCCGAGGCCCAAACGCCACCCAGCAAGCCAAGAAGCCTAGAAGCCAGGAAACCGGAGGCCACAAAGCCGAAAAGCCGAAAACAAATTCAGGCCAAACGCAACAAGCCAAAAGGCCAAGAAGCCACAAGCCAAAAAACAAATGCCGGGAAGTAAACGCCGAAACCCAAAAAGCCACAGGAAGCCAAAGCCCGAAGCCAAGCCAAGAAGCCAAAAGCAACTCCGGAAGCTAAGTCCCGGAAGTCAAGAACCCAAGTCAAGAACCCAAAAGCTAGGGGGAATTAGTGCGAGTGATAAGTAAGCTAAGTGCAGTGATCCTGATGAGTGAGTTTGCGGGTTTCGGGCTTGTGGTGCTTGTAGCCAGCTTGTAAGGGCCTGAGTAGTACAATCCAGAGAAAGCTTAAATGGCATTTGCGAGCCTTCCAGAAGCTTTGGCCGAAGACTGCCTTAGACATCCCTAGTTGGACGTGGGAACATTGCACAGGCCCTGATCTGTGAGATCGCCAGCCTCAAAAAGCACGCGGCGCGCTCGCCGCTGACATTCAAGAGTCTTCCTAGGGTAGGCCCGGAAGCCAAAAAGGCGGGAAACCGAGAAGCCAAAAGGCAAGACGCCAAAAGCAAAAACAAACCAAAACACATTTCGTAAAAAAAGACCTCTTGCAAGTATAGGTATGCGTGCATGTGTGTATGTATATATATGTAATTAAACCTCTATATACAACATATACACAAACGGTAAGCATGGAAAACAAACGCATATGCAGATTGTAAAGACACGGATGCGCCAAGAATATCAAGAATACGGCAGCACTCAAAGACTGGCCATGCCGAAACTGTGCACTGGCCTCAAGCGCCTGATGTTGTCGAATGTACCAACATACAATGTGGACCAAGATCCAGGCGCGCACACACACACACACACTTGGAAGTGTTGTCTGCACTCACGGATGGATGCCCTCAAGGGACATAACTACACTAGCTGCTCAGGCGCATTGCAATGTGATGTCATGTGAGTCATGTACATGGAGCCAGCTTTCGAAAACAGATGTGCGCAAGTCTACCGACATGTATGTTCTGATCCGGACACCACAGGGGGCCTGTCCGTTCCAACCTCGGCACCACAGGGGGTTGCCATGCAGGTACGTGGAATCAGCGTCCTGATTCCATATCACCATGCTGAAGGAGCGTCTTCGTTGAGTGGTGACTCCAACAGCATGCACCACTCCCNCTCGGCACCACAGGGGGTTGCCATGCAGGTACGTGGAATCAGCGTCCTGATTCCATATCACCATGCTGAAGGAGCGTCTTCGTTGAGTGGTGACTCCAACAGCATGCACCACTCCCCTGACTCCCCTGCAGAGAAAGTTGATGCATGACTACCAAACTGACGGTCCTGACAAGGCGGCAACCGTTGGGTTGTGAATCCCTTATCTCATGACCTAGAGAAGTGCACACACACACAGGGCCCCTTGTCTGGGGCGCATGCAACATCTGCAACTGAATGCAATAATTTGCAATGCTTCGGCAAAGCAAAGTTGCGTGCCCCTTTGGGGAATAAACATGATGTTGTGGGTATGCGTGAGCATGAAAATAATGTGGTCTACTTCTGGGTGTGAACATAGTGTACCGGCGCCAGGGTTTGGACGCTGGTAACGGAATCAGTGAAACGCAAATGGGTGCCATATTGCTCAAGCTGAAAGCTGGAAAGTCTTGGGAATTTGCCCACGCAAATCTGCATGCTAAGCAGGTACTTGGCGGTGTCGATGTTGTCGCGGGGGCAGAGCTGCAAATGAAAATGATGTAGCTCATTTTGAGTCAAGTGATCCCGGACGTAGACGTCCATGCGNATGTTGTCGCGGGGGCAGAGCTGCAAATGAAAATGATGTAGCTCATTTTGAGTCAAGTGATCCCGGACGTAGACGTCCATGCGAATGATGTAACTGCTGAGGTCCCAAGGTAGTCCAGCATCAAAGGCTTTGCGCTTCATGGCAAAAGTTCTGTGTGGGTGTTCAGCTTGAGCCACGCCATGAGCACGGGTCGGCATTGCGACACACGAACCCTATGAAGTCAGGTGAGTGTGCAATGACAAAGCGCATCCGTACCTGAACAGGTCAACTTTTCGACAAAATTGGCATCAGAGTGCAATACTGAAAGTCACGCGGGTGAGACCTAATGATTGTTGCAAGCGCTTGCTGGCGGAGTGATAGAGGGTGTGCTGCTGTGCTTCAACCACAGGTGTTTCAGTGGGAATCTCTTAAAGAGTCGAGGCTTATGGATGCGCACCGAATGGGCATGCCTGAACAGTTTTGGGAGACTGTGACTGCTCCCCACCTGAACAAGCCATGTTGTACGCTTGGGATCATCATGGGCCAAGCAAGACAAATCCTGCGGATGCCTGTTAAACAGGAACAGGCCGCAATGTACAGCAGCTTGGGCTCATGCAATGATGGAACAGTTTTTTCTGCCCTCGTAAGCTCTTGGCAGATGTTCGAAGTTCAGTAACCGAGCGGCTGTCAGCGGTGACGACGGCTGCATGTTTGCGGGATATGAGCTGAGTAAACGGCTGCGGGAACAGNGTAAGCTCTTGGCAGATGTTCGAAGTTCAGTAACCGAGCGGCTGTCAGCGGTGACGACGGCTGCATGTTTGCGGGATATGAGCTGAGTAAACGGCTGCGGGAACAGGTTGCTTGCAACACGGCAATACCAAATGCCCCATGAACAACTTGAGGCGTGGTGCGAACGATGCTTTTTGTTCGTTCTGCGTGCTCTGCTAGGTAAAAGGTTATGGTTGTAAAAGGGATTCAAGACGCTGAATCCTGGCTTTGGGCGAGTCAATTTCGCGGTTGGTCTGCTGTATAAACTCCGCGAGCTGTTCGCGGAAAGTCCAATCGCTAAAAGTGCTGACTTCACCTCCCGACTCAGAGGAGTGTTCCCGGTGTCCCGTCCAAACTTCGAGTAGTGCTTGTGCCAAAGCGGCGCTCTCTCGTTTGTCAAGGATGAAGAATCGTCAGCGATGCTGTCTGACGTCGGGGCTGCCATGCTTAGTAAAGAACTTAGGGCGTACTGAGCAGTAAAACTGCGGAATAATTGCATACAGCGAACTGGATGTTGTAAAACAAATGTTCGCTGAGGGCAGAAGGCTTGTCAGCATGCTATGGTGCTGGTCATTACGACCAATCCGTAGAGTTGCTTCGGAGTAGACTTTCGAGTACGTCCAATTGTTGCTTGCACGTTGATAGCAATGCCGCTGTAGTCTCATNGCTGGTCATTACGACCAATCCGTAGAGTTGCTTCGGAGTAGACTTTCGAGTACGTCCAATTGTTGCTTGCACGTTGATAGCAATGCCGCTGTAGTCTCATGCTGAGTAGCTAAGAGCGTCGTGGTGGTCTGCTGTAAGAGTCCCTCGATCTGACACTGTGAATCTTTGAGGGCTCGTTGGAGGCTGTCAATACGTTGGAGAATTTCTTCCGGTACTGAGTACTGGAGAAAGTGTTGGTCGGGCACGAATGCGTGAAGCGGTATGACGACATGGTCGTGATGTATATGGGTTGGGTGACGTTGCTTGAGTTGTTGACAGGTACACGGGGGCGAATGGTTGGGTTGCCATGTACGGTGTGCTTTTCGCCAGTTGTGCAGCTGGCCCTGTATCCTTGGATGTCTGGCGAATACCACGGTTGTGGTGGGGGGGGGGGGGGGNTTGTGAGTGTTGGTTTTAGGCGTTGTGTGCTGTGTCGCTTTTTTGTTTTGGGATATGGCGAGGGCCAGGTGGGGGGGGGGGGGGGGGGGTGAAATGGTAGCGTGGAATCGCGATGGCTTGTAATGCGTTAGCGTAGGAACTCTCGTGTCCGAGAGCTGGGAGGGGTGTGACAGAAACGGGATCGAAATGGGCAATCGGCTGCTGGGAATAGGTAGTTTGCGTTTGCGCATGGCTGTGGCAACTGCCTTGCCGGCTGGTAGGTGATGTGGTGGTGGTAAGTTGTGGGAGAGCTTGTGCATTGCGTATAGTATGGCGTATAGCTGGGAGGAGGGGGTGCGTCGGCGAAGCAATTCGCGGATGTTATCAAAACGTCGCCTTGTGTTGGAGGCTAGGTCGCACAGTGTGCGCCAGACTTGAGATTGTCTCTGAAAAGTTGGGGATTTGTGGAGAGGGGCGATGTTGCGAGGGAGGTGTCGGCGGCGGAGTTTGGCCCAAATGGATTTTAGGCCGCTGCGTGCTCCGAGCTTGTGTGAAGGTTGGGAAATGCCGCGAAAGGCCCGTTTCATATGCGGCTTGATGTAAGGAAAGTTAAGTTTGGGCTGCGGGCTGAAAGTCTTGTATGAACTTTTGCTCCTGTGCTTCGAGCAAGTGGGGAGGTACGTTGTACTGCAGCACGAGTGGAATGTAGCGGTGGTAATTGTGGTGTAGTCGCCACCAGCGGAGTGAAAGCTCTGCGTCCACTATGGCATCTTGTTGCACTTGCTTGTATTTTCTGTCGCGGTTGCTTTCGCGGGTTTGCATGCTGTTGCGGGTACACGCAATGTAGATGAATCTGTGGTGTTTTTGGTGGGTAGTGACACGTGCGTACACGACGCCAGTGGTGCAAAAATATTCGAAGGTGTCGGTATTGGGGTGGAGCTCAGTGCGTCGGCACATATGTCTGATAGTCTGAAGGTGGCCGTGTTGTTGTTTGGTGTGAAACGTGTTTGCGTGTAGTAATGTACATCTGCCTAGTAGCCGTAAACAGACAGCGCGTACTTGGCTGGAGGTGGACTCCGCCACAGGGAGAAGGTGGTGTAGCGTTTTGATTGCGTTGGTAAGGTGAGTGACGTGGGTGTTGAACTGTGGACGGATGTGGTGTGTGCTTGACAATTCACATAGTCAAGCTGTGAGATGCGCGATCACACTGAGGATGCGGATGAGGTGTGAAGAATGCAGCTTCCGGATGTGTTGCTGTGGTAGCCCCCAGGCCTCCGCGTTCTTTTGCAATTGCTCCAACTGTTCTGAAGACAGCTGCGGGTACTGACGCAGTAGTTCGTCTGTGTGTTGCCGCATCTCTTGCTTCTGGTTGTCAGGGATCTTAAGAGTCCCAGTCCATCGCTGTATGCCGGCGTCCGAGTGTGCCCCGGTGTAGTTTTGTGAGAACCATTGGGAGATGCCTGGAGGTGTTGCGAAAATGTCCGGTCGCGGGGGCTTCTTTGGTGCGCCGGGAAGCTGTGTTTGAATCTTGCGACGCTTGATGCTCGTTGTTGCGCTATCTTGTACAGTGGTTGTGGGAGGTGGGGTTGACAGGGGTGGGGGTGAATTTTGGCTGGACTGAATTGGAAGTCCTTGTGGTGCTTGGGTGTTGGGCGTGGGGGTGGGGGTCTGGTCAGGTGATGGAGGTGCATGTTGCTTTGTTGGTGGGTAGACGGTGGATGTATTTCTCATTGTTTGGTCTGTAGAGGCAATGGTGAGTGACGCGGGAAAGAATCTCTGAGATGAACATGGCCTGAGGCACACTGCGCGTGTACACTGGGTATGTTTCCAGGCCGTGGCAAACGTTGCGGAGCCAGTACGAGGCCCATGAGTGTCTCGTCACTGCTAGCATTGGTAGCGTCTCAATTGGACACTCCGCGATGCCCAGCTGCTCTGACCAAGCCGTGAGTGCTGTTTACCAGTTTGGGCAAGTCGTGCCCGAAAATCATGCGGCAGTCGTGGAAGTCAGGGGGTGTCACAAAATCGTTGGGGAGAGGGGGTGTTTGGTATGTGCGCGGCTGGGTTGCGGTGTGAAGTGTGTTATGTGTGGGACCGGATGTGGAGGGACGTGACGAGGGTTGTGGTGGAAAGCTCGGTGGGTAGAGGTGGGTGAAAAGGAGTTGGAATGTGCTGGTGGTGTTGCTGGTGGGCCTGCATGCTTGCAGCTCTTGTGGTAATGCCACACGGTACTCTGTATGTACCGTGATGCCCCGGAGGTGGTGGAGGGGGCGGTGGTGCCTGCATGATCCAAAATTGTCACTGTTCTGCAGGTATCTCCTTGAGCCTAAAACACTTCACAAATGCTGTTGCACGCAACATGAACTAGACTGCATTGAAATGTACGCTGGTCGATAAGGTCAGTGGGCCCGTGCTTTTGGTCCCGCCTTCGAGCTTTGATCAATCGGGGTGGAAGACTAGAGAAGCTGGCTTCTGAAACAAAGCAGTCGGGCACTCTATAAGAAAATGACAAGCACATCTGTGCCGAGCTCTGACCAACATCTTGGCACATGCTGTAGTGTGCGATTTTGTCTTATTACGGGCAGTGAGCGTCTCAGTGGTAGCATCTTGAAGTTGATTGAGGTCAAGCTGGAAGTCATCACTGCACTCGTCCAGTTGCGCTGAATCAGCGTCCTGTTGTGTTGATGGTTGGCTGCTGGAGTGTTGCCTCCTTGAAGGCTTCTTGGATTTTTTTGTCACTCTTTGTCTTGTGTCGTTCAGTCTTGTTGCTTGGCTCTGAAGTTGAGCACCCAGGTGCCTTTTTGTGCTTCTTGCGCTTCTGGGCTTTTGTGTTTTCTGCTTTTTCTTTTTCTTCTTGGTGTTGCTGTCGTCTGCAGCGAGCAGATCAGTGTGCGGAGGTCTCGCTGATGCTGTGCTTGAACTCTCTCTGCGCACCTCCAAAATGTCCATAGCTGAATGCCAGGACGATTCATCATCGTCGTCGGCGGCCATGAGCCTGATACGGATTGCTGTTGGTTCTGATAAAGTTATTGTGAAAGCTCCGCGGAAATGCTGCACGCCCGGAGTTGTTTTGCATGAGATGCAGGCTAGCGGTTGTAACCTACCAGCAGCAAAGCTTTCACCCACAGGTGTCCAGCGTGGGCTTTTACTGCTCCGGATTCCTAATAAAATTCCGCGGCGCCTACAGATGTATGCTTCATCCTGTACAGAGCCCCAATTGGCTTTGTAGTGGCTTTCGGTGCCAAAGAAGGACCCGATGAGGACTACGTCCTGTCTGCCCTCGGGCTTCTTCAAAAGCTGGGCGCAACATACCTGAAGGGTCCAGTCGCTCAGGGGACCCGGAGTACCGGATCCATATACCACACATGGTTCTGCTTTTCCTCCCGGTGGGAGGGGGCTAGGACGTACCTGGCCCTCACGTAGGATTTCACAGGCACTTGAACGTCCGTGCCGTGGACAAAAGAGGTGTTGACTGCCGGCGGCGCTGGTATCCATTGCTGCGGCGTCACTCCGAATGGAGCGGGCTCCTCGAACGGAGTTGCACCAGAAGTCAAATGGCCGGGGTCGTCCAGCTGTACGAGTAATGCTGGGTAGAGGCCGTCGATCTCCACGAACCTCACTGCGCGCAGGCCTTCGTCATTAAGTACGCAGTTGGAGGCGTGCAGGATCTGGGAAAAGCTTAAAAGCTGTTCCCGCGTGAAGGACTCGGTGTTGCCGTTGGCCATCAGCTTCTCCAAAAACTCTTCTGCATCCTGCGTGTCGTAAGGAATCATGCGGGACCGCTGAGTTGCTGGTATCTCCGCTGCAGGCTTGACCGTTTTGCATGGGGGCAGCTGTTTTGTAAAGACACTGAAAGGCTTGTCAGATTGTTTGGGATCTGTGGCGTCATATCCCGGCTTCTTTGGCTGCCTCGGGGGGGGCATGGTTAGGGCCACTCGCTGAAATTGCTGTCTGAGAAGTCCGGCGGCAGGCTGTAGAAAGACTGGCCTGCGGGAAGAGGGGGCGGCTTGCTGGGGGCGGGGATGGAGGTGGCGTGTTGCGCCGAGATCCGTGTCGGGATCTTGGGGATCTTGGGGAAGAAGGGCTGCTGCTCTGGTGCTCCCGTCGGGTGTGTCTGCGTCCGCGGCGCTGGGATGGAGATCTGGATGATCTGCGGGAGCTGGTGGATCGGCTGTGTCGTTTGCGACGATGGTGCGAGCGGCTTTTGTGGCTTCTGTGGCGTCTTGTACGCCGTTGCAAAGGCTCGCGAGCCTGGTTGCCGGAGTCGGCGGTTGCGTGCGTGTTGACGGATGCGACGGTGTGTGCCTGAGAAGGGCCCGGTTGTGAGGGCTGCTGTTGTGGCTGACCCATGTGCGGGTGTGGAGGTTGTGTAGGTGGCTGCGTGGCTGCGGTGGTAATTAGTAGTCGGTGGCTGCCCATCGTGTGGGAGATATTGTTGGGGCGGAGTGGCATGAAAATAGTATGTTGAGGTTGCACTGGGTGAATTGTGTGGCTGTTGCTGGTGTGTTGGCGGAATCTGCGTCGGCGCAGAAGTAACTGTGTGAGGCACATGTTGTGGGGTGTTGTAGGTTGGGATGGTAGGTGGTGGAGGATTATAAGTGATTGTGTGAGAGGGCTGCATGGTCTGTGGATGTGGTGAAAAATGTGGAGGTTGTGTGTACATTGCGGGTGTTGTTGGTGGTGGTGACAGTTGGACTAGGGTGGGCCTGTGCCGGAGGGTTGTACGGCAAATGGCCAAAATGTGGTTGAGTAGGTGGGTGTTGTGTCGGTGGATGCTGTTGATATTGAAAAGGTGGCATGGATGCTGGCAGCTTTGACTGCAAATTGGGGATATGTGTTGCTGCCGGTGGTTCGAGTGGTGGCGGTGGCTAAGTAGGCATGTAATTGGGTGTCGGTGTTTGTGTGCTGTGGCCGTAAGTTGTCGGATCCATCGGCTGTGGCGGCGGTGCTTGTAGTGTGGGAAGCATAGTGTGTTGAGTGCTTCCTTGCATCATGGGTCCGGCGTGTCCCTGTTGTGAGCCAAATGATGACTGTGTAAGCAATACCGGCTGATGCTGTAATGGCCCCTGCATGAGCTGAAGGTAGGCTGCTGGTGGTCCTTGTGGGTGCAGCTGTTGCTGCACAGATTGTGGTGGCATCGTGGCCACCTGTTAGCTGCTGTGGTGGCGCGAAGCCTTGTTGGACTGGGTTGGTGCCCAGGTGAAACTGCATCTCTCCAAGATGCAAAATGTTGCTGTGTTGTGCTTGCGCAGAGACAGCTAGCGCATCCGGTCATAGTGCGACAAGACTCTAGCACTTTACTGCAAACACTTTACCCTAATGCATTAGACCTCATGTCAGAGTACATGCACTCCTGAACGAAGGCGGAATAGAGAAAAGTAAAAGTAATTCGAGAAGGTGGCGGAACAGTCCTAACAGATGCACATGCCGAACTGCGCGCTCGCAGACACTCATGTCTCTTCCAGACCCGGAAGAGATGGTTCCAGTCAGCTCAGATGAAGGGGGCTTCGGACTCAAATCGGAGGCCACATGAATACATGTTGAACGAGTCAAATGGGAGAGAGAGAGAGAGATGCTCCCCGAAGGGTGTAAACGGATCCCCTTCAATGAGGACTGCCTCCGATGGAGACCACCACGGCGCCGTGACNGAACGAGTCAAATGGGAGAGAGAGAGAGAGATGCTCCCCGAAGGGTGTAAACGGATCCCCTTCAATGAGGACTGCCTCCGATGGAGACCACCACGGCGCCGTGACGGAAAGCCGTTGTAGCACACTTGGAAGTGTTGTCTGCACTCACGGATGGATGCCCACAAGGGACATAACTACACTAGCTGCTCAGGCGCATTGCAATGTGATGTCATGTGAGTCATGTACATGGAGCCAGCTTTCGAAAACAGATGTGCAAGTCTACCGAACATGTATGTTCTGATCCGGACACCACAGGGGGCCTGTCCGTTCTAACCTCGGCACCACAGGGGGTTGCCATGCAGGTACGTGGAATCAGCGTCCTGATTCCATATCACCATGCTGAAGGAGCGTCTTCGTTGAGTGGTGACTCCAACAGCATGCACCACTCCCNCATGCAGGTACGTGGAATCAGCGTCCTGATTCCATATCACCATGCTGAAGGAGCGTCTTCGTTGAGTGGTGACTCCAACAGCATGCACCACTCCCCTGCAGAGAAAGTTGATGCATGACCACGAAACTGACGGTCCTGACAAGGCGGCAACAGTTGGGTTGTGAACCCCTTATCTCATGACCTAGAGAAATGCACACACACACACAGACACACACACTCACACGCGCGTTCACGCTTCATCTCCGAACAACTCGAGCTCTTCATCTCTTCCGTTGCCTCCCAACTGGGCTGTGATCTAGGTCCCGGAGCTGAGCCTGGGAGCGGGACAAGCCCTTGCCCTCCGGAAGCTTAGATCTCTGTCCGCAGCATCACCGATCGGTACGACTGCCGTGATCCAAGCTCAAAGACTGAAATCCTGCCCTGTAACTTGACACTTTGTGCTTGACGATGCTTGACGTTAAGACCGCGCACCCCCTAGTTCCGAGATTCACTCAACCGTGCGGTCTTTGAAGTCTGAAAAGTGTCGACGAGTCTGCTCTCAGCTCAACACATGGCTGCGTGCGACCTTCACCACAAAGCTACTGGCACATGATGAGCACATGTTCAGAACGAAAGCCGATCCCACAGCGCCAAGCCTATCACGAAGCCGTCCAGCTCAACCTGCGCATCATCATGCTCAGACAAGGAATTCCAAGCTTTGCCTTGCAACAACACACTGACAAACCCCGCAAGTTCCATGTCGTTCTTTTCGCAGCCTCAACAAGCAACGGACGCTGGTCTTCAGGCACATTTGGGGGTGTTGCCTGGTGACCTTTGCAAAACCCGCACCTCACCCCCGCGCTGCGGATGCTTCCCCCCTCCCTGCCGGAATTGGAGTCTTCATTTGCCGCCATCTGCGTGCATCATGACTGTACGCGATTCTTACATCAAGCCATAGACACGCAGGAGGCGCAAGGTCTTGCAGGCGATCCGGCCGCCTCCTTTGTGCGCCTGCTGATACAGATCGAGACAGAGTTCTTGTTTCAGCACGGCATGGCCAAGCACGGATGAGCACAAGCAGTTTGAATTCGGGGATTCCTGACAGTTTCAAAAGGTCTCGTAAGACCTCGAAGGCAAGCACTGCTTTCCTCTCGCTCTACACACCGACATGACGTGCGAACATGCCAGCTGGTTGCAAGTTGGATGTTCTGTCTCAGATTCTGCAGATCGGCGATGAGAGTGAACCTTATGACACGCCTCCGTCGCCAACGAAAGTGCATGTATGTAAGTATGCGTTTTCTGCCACCGCTTCCTGTCAGATTCCGCATCTTCGACATGCGCGGATTTGGAGATGGTGTCATGTCCACTACTGTGCTTCATAACACACCTGGTTCTTTGAAAAGTCTGTGCACATCCCACGGCCTGGCACAATCGGCACTAATCCCCTGCCTCGGCTGACAACACCGCTGTCTCGATCGGAACTGACAAGTCTGCGCTGTGGCAGCAAACCTCAAGCCACTAGCAGATGATCGAATCCCAAAAAAGCTGAACTACATGAGCTTGTGCAGGACACTGCAAGATCTCTGCAGGTATTGCTGATCATGCAATCAAGCCATCCAAACAGGGATGGGATGTTGCACACTCGTTTCTCAGGCTGAATTCCGGCAGCCTCGATCATATCAGGATGACCACGCCCACATGCGTTGGCCTCCCACAACTAGCAACGTCTTGCTTCTTCTCGACCTAAATGGCAGACTTCTTCACTTTGATCCTTCTCTCATGTTTGCCGGCGCTGACCTGTCCGAAGGATGCCCGAGCACGGGCAAACGAAGCGACATGAGTGCTGGTACAGGTTTGCTGGGCTCCATTTTGGAAACCAGGACCCAACCTGCTTTCAAATCAGCAGCAAAAGTCGAACCCTACTTGTGGTTGTGGCATGTCGTGATCTTGCAGAACAAGGAATTTGGCTCGCATTCTGCTCGTTTGCTGCGTGGAGCTCGTGGGCATATCGGCATGTCCGTTTTGCTCATGGGCACGTAGTCGCAGCGACCATCTACTCCGGTCTGCGAAGGTGCATCATGTATTGCCATATATCATAGCTGAAAAACTGCATGACTGTATGAGTGCAGTGACAGTGCTCTGTCAGTTGTTTGGTTCACGAGGCACTGTACCCTTGGAAAGCCTGAAATTCTGCAGCATATCTGGTAATGCCGATAGCATTGCCGGAAGCGGGGGCGGTGTCCTATCAGCCAGTGCACCTCCACTTTTCTGGTTCTTGCCCAGCCTCCCCGCATGTGGGCCGCAGAGTGCAACCAGAGCTAAGAGCAGTTCAGCTCCTTCGGGCCCTCTGTACAAGTGGACCATCCCCTCGGCAGGTCTCTTCCCTGCTGCAACGCCCGCAATCCTCTTCTTTGCGCTGACACTAGCGAACCTGAGCCGCTGCACACTGAATGCTGACGTTCCGTGACCCAGCATGCGAGCATGTAAGAGCCTGATGGGTAACGATCAGTCCATCTTTGGAAAAATGAAAAATCTTCAGTGGACACAAGCAAGCCGGGGGCATTGCGAGGATGGGCTCGCGCAACCTGGGAAGCCAGGGGTTGGTAGCTGGGCCGAAACAAAGGTAGCGCTGCTGAAACAAACTGATGCCAAAAACAAGCTAACGAAAGAAAATGAAAGCATGGAAAGCCAAGCAGGCGCAAGTCCCGTGCCTCATGCCAGCTTCGTTTTCGAGTCTGTCGATGAGCGGAAGCTGGTTGGCTCTGAGCACTCGGCACAGCGCCGCCGCAGTCGCGCAGCCCTGCCCTTTCGATGCGAAACAAGCAGCTGCGACCGGTGGCCTGCATCAAGGCTCTGGAAAGGATGCTCCAACCGGATAGGTTCACATGCTCTCCACAAGGGGCATAGAGCTGGAACTATGCTCGATAACAACTCTTCCTATGCTGTGGGCAGCACTGTAGCTCGCAAGCCCGAGCGCCCTCCTGCTCCACAGACTTGGTCAGAGTTGCACGGCCCACTCCGGGCTGCTGCCAGTTGTCCCTAGCAAAGCAGCTGGCTTCTTTCATCCTATTGCTTCTGTGGACACGGCATCGGTAGCAAAAATACACAGTGGCCAATTCTCGAAGGCGGTGTATCTATGAGTCTATGAGCCTTCACAGAAGTCCTCTTCCGAAGATGATGTGCAATTTCACGTGCTGAGGTTCCCGCGTCTTTTCCAGAAGAAGCTGCGTGCTAGGTTGATGTGCCCAGGTCTGGTCATGTGCTGACAACAGGAGGTGTTCGGGTGCTGGACGCATTGCTGGCCTCTCCCAGAGCAGGAGCCAGCCAGCCCGTCGAACCACCACGGTCGAATCTGCCCGCGGCACGAGCCAACACAACAGTTGCATTGTCTGACCTCTTTGCACGCCCCGCTTCACTCCCTGATATTCCGTGATTTCGTTGCTTTGCCCCTGGGCTCTGGCTGGGCTTATACTCTCCTGTTTTGATCTTGCAGCCCATACTCACGGTCACCAACCTAACAAGCAGGATCACCTAGCAAAGCAAACAAAACGAGAGAGCCAGCAGGTGATGGGTCCGGCTCGGCTTGGAAACCATCTTCCCCAGTCTCCTGGTCGTCATGTGGTTGGTGACCTCAGATTCCAGCATCCGGAAGAGAAGTGCTCGAAAGCAGGGCGATAGCTGGCTCTCTGAGCGTGCTGGCCACGACCACCAGACCATGCTCGGAACCAACGCGGCGGAGACTGCAAGCGAGATCCGCCAACACCTGCATTTGCAAAGCAGGAGAAAAGATTGGATAGATGCGCAGGCGGCACAGCTCGGGAGGCAAAAGGCTGCGGCATGATTTTTGGGCACTTGCTCGACATTGCAGTGGTCGAAGGTGCGCTACTTGCCATGGGCTGGCAGGGCCGATCAGCAGTCTTCCACTTGCTTCGCCCCCTACCTTCGCACAAATGGCAGGGCCTTGTGCAAACTAAGTCCCTCTTCCGCTTATCTCTAGCAGTCGCTTGACTGTATGGGAATGCACCTCGAAAGGTTGGAACCTGCGCTTTGCGCAAGGTGTGGGAATCACCGCTGTCCACGCTCACTCCTGTCACTCCTTGCCTGATAAAGCAGCGCACCAGCCCAGGCAAGGACTACACTTCTGACAAAAACTCGTAACACTCCGCTGAAACTATATTGATGATTCGAGCTCGTTCCGCACTGATCGGACATCGGATCTGACTTGCTGGCAGGATCGTAACTTCCGGCAAGCGCTCGCGTCCTTGCAGTCTGCATTCTCGAGAAAATCTGAACTGTACAGTAGACTCAGTAGACTTTGCGTAGACTAAAGATATCTGAGTGGCAAAGGAAAGGGGAAAGGAGACTGCCTGAAATGCGGGCCCCGGTCCCAGCCGGCCACCGGCCACGGCAGCTTTGGCTAAATGGAAACTACGTGCTTTTTCGTGGCCTTCCAGGAACGCGCACTGGCTGGCAAGAGCCGCCCGCTTGTTCAAACGTCAGCTCGTCGTGCGTCCGACGTTTTCCAGAGGCAGAAGACAATTGCTGCCAAGGCTGCAACTGCGAATAAGACTGCCAGGTTTGGAGATTTGTTGACTTGTCTTCTGAGTGCAGGCGGAACCCTCAACAAGCTACAGTAGGACAGGACAATCGTCGCATGTGTTTCGCTTCCTTCAGATGCTCTCCTTGCCCCGGGCGCACAGAGCAGACACACGATTGCAAGGCATGCACTCCGCAGGCCTGCACATCTCACTTGAAAAATGTCTGGAAAATCTGCTTTTTCAAAAAACACCAGGTGAACCCAAGGGATCTTCTTGCCCTTCATCTCTTGTCGGCATCCCGCAAATCCCGTCAGATACATTCCGGGATGAACACTGAATCATGGTGGCCTGCAGCTGTTGGAGCACCTGTACAGTGAAAGGTCTTCTATCTAGTGTCTAGAGACTCTGATGCAAGATGATACAAGCGACGAGTCTTGGCCCCAGCAGCAAAAACAGCTGGCAGAATATTTGTTAGGGCAGTCGGCAGGTGCAAGGGCAACAGAAATCTGCTGCAGACTCGGCTAGGCCAACCAGCGGACAGCAGTCTAGAATAGAATGCTCGGTGCGAGCTCTTCAAAAGCCGACCCTGCTGCTTTCAAAAATAAGGGTGATAAATAAAGTCCTCGGGAGGCAGCTCAAATTCGGATGGGGTTCAGATTGAGGCTCCCAAGCGCAAAAGAGTGTTTCATACATGCACATCTTGCGAGGAGTTTGAGAACAAGCTGGCTCTGCTTTTCTGATCCTTCACGAACAAGCCCATTGTTGACATTCGCATCTTCCTTCAGACGCGGGAGCTGCCGCCCAAACGTAGCACAAAAAGATTTTCGCAACCCGTCAGACTGGAGCTAAGGCAGCTAAGAGGCTACGGCTACATCCTAAGATCGTAGCGATGGTTAAGACCCGAGTGTTTGCGCAGCAGGTGTTGACATTTCATATGAGCTTCGTTGTTACAGATGCAGAGTTCAATGCGTTGAGCCTTGCATGGATTTAGCGAACTGCAACCCCTATCTGTAAAGACTTGCCTCACCTGCACTTAGAGCAGACCTAGCTGAATGTAGCTCCAGTAGCCAGGGCACGTGGTTAAAGTCGAATCAACACTGCTTTGACGTGGAAGGCGTGAAAAACAGATTGACGGAGATGGCCGCATAAAGCACGATGCTCATGTCGGTGGGTGCCAAGGCTCCGTCCTGGTCACAAGCTTTCTGATTCATCTCCCGTTCTTCCTTCACCTTGTGCAAGCTTAGTCCCGTGCCGACGTTTGACCTCACAGCACGGGTCCAATCGCACACGCCGGCCATGGCAAATGAAGAGGCTCCGTGGTGCCGAGCTCGGCACCGGAGCTATGCCTTCAAGACCATCTCTGACAGGTCAAAGCGCTTCGCCTCGACTCAACTAACGATCCTGCCATGTGCTCCGTCGCTTCTCTTGCGTAAGGGTGAGATAATATGTGCCTGTCACACTACTGTCGCACTCCCCCCAAGTATCCCAAGTCAAGCCCGGGCAAGTCAAGTGTGGTGGTCCTGCTTGCGTCTGAAAAGTGTAAGAGGCGAGTTCTGTTTGCTCCCTCTCCCCCCAGGGCCGCTCCGCCAGTGCCCGTGTTTTCGTCGCTTCCGGCACCCATGTTGGAGCCTTCCCCTATCGTCAGAAAAGCCAGCCATCGGCTCTTGTGGCATCTCTGGATAAGATTAGATGGTCATGCGACACGCTTCAGACGACTTGCGGAAAGCTGAGACTCTGACCGGATCAAGTTCCAAAAGTGCCTTTGCACAGTCCATCTAAGTCGGAAACGGCTTGCAACAGGTGCAGTAAGGCCGCCACGGCTAAAACTGCCTGAAAGCCTGGAGAGAGGATTTGCGAGACCGGGACCTGATGGCACAGAAGTCACAGTCATCCTCGGGCTGCTTCAAGAGCTCGGGGTACTGGCCTTCGAGGAGCCCACAGCGATCGAGCGCCTTGTTTTGGGGCGTCTCTGTGCAGGTAGGATTGCAACTTCACTCCCTCCTCTTCTCGGGTACCCCCATGGTGCCTCTCTGTGCGTCGGGTCAGACGCGTCGGGCCCAGGTGGGCAGGTCTCACCACTGCTTGTCTTGTAGCAACTAGCGACAAACTCTGGCAGTTAAAACTGCACGAAGGGGTCTCCCTCCAAACAAAAATGTGGGGGGCTTAGTGTGCATTGACGTCAGCGATGGTCTTTGGGAGTGCCTCAACGGTTCCAGTCATGTTTTCAACTGAAGCCCCGCCACTCCTCCAGGAAGCCGCCGCAAGCTCGTGGACTTGTGGATCGCAAGACATCGCAACAAATGGTTAAGCATTGCGAAGTTCGCGTGATTTGGTGGCAGACTAACCTGATGTTTTAATCGTTTCTGAAACTGATGACGCAGAAATTGGCAAGCGGAAGACCTTCCTACCATTTTGTAGGAAGTACACATCTGCCAAAAGATGTTCATGGCAAGGTGCTTCTCGAAAAACCTCGGAAGACCGTTCTTCTGGACGTAGGAGAAGGCCTTGCAACCTGTGAAACGTCCAGTCAGTCATGCCGAGTCAAATCTTTTTGCTGCACGCAAACCAGAGGATCAACTGATCCACGCCCTTGCGTGAGCAAGTCGCAAGCATGCTTCCTCCAAAGAACATGGCCGTGGCTATTTTGGGCGAATGCTTTGAGGTGCATTGTCTGAGCTCCCGCCTCCAGCGGTGCTCTGCCAAGGGTAATTCCCGATTGCCAGAGCATACCCAACCACCTCGATAACACAGCGAGGACCGAGGACTGGTGTTACTGTTGCAAACGAAGCTCCAGAGTCAGAACAGGTCAGAACTTCGTGGGACTCGCCCGTCTCTGAGTCTCTGCACTCCACAGGCGAAGAGGTCTGCTGCTCGCGCATCGTAGGGCACGTCTTCTTGGAGCGTCTCCTGCAAAAGAAAGGCTCATTCATGGCTCGATCTCCACGTAATATGTCACAAGCGTTGCCTTGCCGCTACGGCCAAAGCAGCTGGTGAATCCGGGTCATCATTTCCATCAGTTCAACCTCTGGGCCTCTCACTGGCATACATTGGGCTGCGTCGACATGCCTTCCTTCACGGGACACCTGTGCACGCTACCTCCGAAGATATCCAAATCCAAAGGACAGATGCAGCAGAAGTGCTCCCGAGATGTCTGGGCTGGGGAGAGTCGGTCAAAAAACATCACACGCCAGCTTCATGGGGCCGTATTCGGCCACCAGTACATGCAGCGCCTCACATCAAACGCATCTGTCACGGCTTTAAAATCCGGGTGCGCGACGCCGACAACTTTGGTTGTTGCTTTCGCTGTCTGGACGTGTCGAATGTCGAACCGTGAGGGCCCATGTCCATAGCACTACGAGACTAGACTGACGCCCTACGTATGAGAAAACAAACAGCTGGAGCATGCCCGACTGTTCTTGATCAAACCTCTCCACACTGCAACCCATGGTCTCCGGAGCTCGGTACATCGGCTTCCCTCGTGCACCAGTCCTTATCTGGCAGTGGGCAAATGAACATAACCCGAACGGGCCTGCGGAAAAGGACGCTGCTGACCAGTCAACAGTGAGCCCGGCAACAAGCCATGCAAATGCCTGTTTTTTTGAAGTCTTCAAAATCTGTGTTCCGGACACCGAAGACAGATCTGTGTCGTGAATTGCCATGGCGAAATCGAGAAGCGCAACCTGCGAAAAACAGGTCGGTGATGAGCATGTGCATCCTGAGCGACTCTGCCGTGTCAGCCGTGGCCTCCACCTCCCCGTTCTCGACCCGCAATATCCTCATGGACTACACGATCAAGCCTGTGCCTGTGAGTCCTAAACTCACGGAGTGACACAGTGTCTGTGCATTTAAACTTGGTCTCGCAACTTCAGTACTGCGAACCCCTTGCATGCTGACGTTTGCAACGGTCGCAAGTAGGACAGTGCAGGTCAGCCGGGTTCGAAATTGACCAGCACGCGATCTGATCGGTCCGATCGCCAACCCGGATACTGTAGCTCTTGCGACCTAAGCGATGCGATCGACCTACGAACCCGGGCTCAAGCACAGATCCGGTCGACCACTCCGACTGCAAAGGCACAGCCAGTCGCATTTGCCAATGTGGCCACAAGTCTTGTCATGCCTTGTCCACTCTACGACATGGAGCCACTGACCCAAAAGGTAAATCCAGTTGGGTGATCGACTCCTTCCTCCTTGGTGTAAAGCGGACCGAAAACATCGACGGCTGTGGCCGGCCCTGTCGGGGCTGTGCAAAGTGGCCATGTTCGAAGGATCAAGGGCATGCCCACTTTATCGCATCCGGTGCAATCCGCTAAAAACGGAGCGTAGTTCTCAGGGCCGGGCGCATTCTCGACACTCACATCACCATGCGCAATGCCCAGACCTGATCACAGTTTCGTGCTGAAGCGTCCCCAGATGTGTGAAACACTCAGCCGGTGGGCCGGTGGGACATTGACATCATTGACACATCTCAGGCTTCGGCTATGAAGCCGCGATACTGTTTGAAGGAGGGCGCAAAGCACTTGGGCGGCCTGCCAAGGAACTGCAAGTGCAGGGAAGTGCAGGGGACGTGGCTGGATTCTAGATTTTGCTAGTGTTGCAAGATTCATCCGCCAGATACCCTGCACCTAACCCTCCTCCCTGCAGCCCAAAAGTTTCGACCAACCCGCTTTTTGCGTTCATTTCCCACCCACCCCGGCCCCCATTCATTTTACATCCTTTTTCCCCCCTTCCCCCCCTACCCCGCTTTTCGTGGTGTTTCCTCCCGCCCACCCCACACCTCCCTCCCTGCCCCGATCCCCTCTTTCCATTCCCCCAGCCCCACCCCTCCTGCCCCCTCCGTCCCTTCACCCCTACCAGCCGAGGCGTACGGCCTAGCGTTAAATTATTGCAGTTCACCTTTCAAGCAGCGTCGACAGGAGGGACATGCCTTCTGCAGCTAATCTGTGACTTCCAACAAGCGGTCAAGCGTCAATTGGGGTGGCACGGCTTGGGAAACAGGTGAAAAAAAGGAAGAGCATCACGAGGAGGAAATAGCTTTAGGAAGGTTCGCTCCAGGAGGAGCGTTTCTCAGCGGAGCACCGAGCACCTGTCTCGCACGCCCCTGTGATGAACGTTGTGATGTCCGACGGACTTCGGAAGGGCTCTAGAGCCTCTGAGGCTTGCCAAGAGAGATTTTACGCACAGTGAAAGTTGCAGAATCAACCTTTCTCCTGTCTTCCCCGTCCCAGTGCCTGTGCTTCCCTGGCCGGTCCCGGCTCACCGAGGCTGCTAGCCTACAGCGTGGGGGAGCCCTTCGGAGGGCAAGAGGCTCTGCAGAACGCTGCAGACAACAAATGCTGAAATGTCTAGTTAAATGTGTCAATAACTCGTGAATGCAGCAGGCAACCGCCGTGGTCTTGGCGCCACACGTACTCGAAAACGTCGCCAGCAGAGGCCCACTCCATGATCAGGAGCGCAGAGTCACCTGATAGAAAGCGAAGACCATCATTCAGGAGTGCAGGAAGCGTGTTCTGCGACAGAAGCTATGAAGCCCAGCTAGAGCTAGCAGCTAGCAATGCACTTGTGGCTGTCCTGCAGTGGATGGATGTCCACATGCATCCTATGTACAATGTTCAGGCTCGGAGCCTTGCAATTCGGTTTCTGACTTGCTAGATGCACCTGCACCGGATGACTCTCACGCTTCGTCCGCTGACAGAAAACGACTGCGAACAGACTGCCTGCTTGACTTCAGGTTCTGAAGTGAAGGGCCCAGCATAGCTCGATCAACAGATATATGTGCCACAGAGATGTCGAAGACTTGAAAACATGCTGCTGGGGTCGTCCATAGAAAATCTCGTTAGAAATGGCAACCGTGAATTGCATGTAGCCCACAATAGCAGAGGCCATGGCTGGCATCACGATAAACGCCGTAGCATGGCAGCACCTGGGAAGCTTTTTCATGAAGGCTCTAAATAAATCCTTGACCTGCTCGTCAACTCCAGCTCTCACTAGGGCATTGGCTCCTTTGACGCGGTCTGGACCGGCCTCACTGCCGCTCAGTGCGTCGCCAACGCTTCCCAACCAGTCGATTCGATGCCTGTCCCAGCTTCATGGTCAGAAACATCTCGGTCCAAGGATCCTGCCCACAATTCGTTCAGCCGATGCAGAAAGAGATGAACCTGACAGTATACACATCTACCTCCTTCCTGTCCTCTCCGCAGAATGCGTCGGACTCTCGGAAAGCACGAGGGCTGTCGCGAAGGTATGCCCTGGCGGAGCGTTTACCTTCACGTTGACTTTTGCCCTTCAGGAATCCAGGCCAGGCCTGGTGAAGCGCTTTGCGACGACTTTCTGCCCCGATGCGTGATCTACGTGAACTTCGATCTGGGCGTGCAGACCTGGCTGTCGGAGAAAGGCCAACTTGCATTCTCTGGGCGGCTCGTATCTCCTACTAGCAACATGCTGGCAAAAGTGGGCGGACACATCGTCCCGAGCCTGTCTGTTCCCTAATGCTCCGACCGACCGTTCAACGCCCGCCTTCGCACGACGGTCGAATAAAATGGTCCAACCTGGCATCTCACAGCTGCGAGCCTTTGCCTTTTGGAACTCGCACCCATTTTCGGCTTTCAGGAGTGTATCATTCAAAGGGAGAATGCCTCATCGTAAAGCGGCCCTACGTGCGGATCTCTCTGTGCCATTGAACTCTTCCGCTTACAACACCACCGCGCCCGGCTGTCCCTTGCGACTTCCCGAACCTCCAGTCCAAAACCACAGCAGACTTGACAGCTGGATACAGCTATGTATGTAGGTAGTGTACCTCGTGCAGCAACCCCGCCTGAGACATGACATGCTTTTCGGATCCAATGTGCTTGCTTGCTGTCAGCCATTGTCAGCCCCTCGCTCGTTCTGAAGGGTAAACATGCCGGTGCAGCGAAAAACGCGCCGGATCGATCAGTGGGATGCTTTGCCAGCAAAAGCTCTCGAAGTCTGGCCGGGCTCGAATCGAATCTCGCTGTTCAAACGCAAACCATTAGCCGCATTAGCCCAAGAATGAGCAAAGCGAATCAACACAACCTCAGCCTTCGACACCGATGCACAAAGCCGAGGCTTCGTCAGCCGCTGAGACACAAGGGTTTTCGCATGCTCTTGGCTTTGTCACACAATGACACGACTTTCATCCTCTTGAATGGATCTTTTCTTCTTCCTGTAGAGACAGGGGTGCCTGCGCTCCAGTGAGGTTCCAGCACACTGCGCGGCAACGCCTTGTTTCTGCTGTTTCTGCTGCATTCGGCCAGCTTCGCAAGAGACATATGGCCAAGTGCGGACATTGCAGCCCGTCTGAGGCTTCAGCAGAGGTCGCTTCGAAATCTGTCGCGCAGGTGCTCGCTACCTCAACGGTACAGGCACTGCATGGCACCACGGCGGTGTCGGGTTCTCAAAATGCGTGAAGCACATTTGTAGCTACCTGGATTCATTGGGTGAAAGGAACTCTTCGGACCGCAAGGCAGCTCTACCGGCAATGGCTTCCTTGCGTACCTGAGACGCTTTTGGAACGCGGCAACAAAAGTTTCCCATTCTCAAGGCCACGGGACATGAACCGCCTTGAAGCCTGCGACGCCTAAACCGGAGTCGTCAATTGAGCACATGTCTCTACTTGTGTACTTGCTTCAGCCAAGCGACTTCCAAAGCTGTCTCTCTAAAATCGCCTCGGATGGCCGGGAACAACCATGGCATCTTCGACGCTCATTGCGACGAGGGGATGCAGAGCTCGGAGAGTTGGAAGCGCATCCCTCGGCTCGGGTCGTGAGCAAAGTCGGCCGAGCGTCTGAGTTCTTTACCAATGCTGTCCTGGATGCAGGCGGTCCAAGGGGAGAGCCACTACACTGCGATGCAAACAGATTCAGCGCAAAACCGTCCACAAAAAGGCACCTCCATTTCAGACTTCCACGAACCCGTCCCGATCCCGGGTTTCCTTGACGCCCAGCCGCCATGGCTGCATGAGCCACGGCCTCGGCGCAGTCGTGGCGCTCCCGAGTTCACCATGCAAGATGTTGAACAAGATGCAAGAAGCAGAAGTAGTTGCAGATCTAGGAGCAGGCACGCTGTGTGCCCGTGCTAGGCCGACAAGGGAACTAGTGGGTGTGCTCTCAGTTGAGCCCAAATCAAATGCTGCCTGACCGATGTCAGCATACGAACCATGAACATGAGGACGCGACACATTGCCGAACCGCTGCATCTTAGCAATGGTTTCCAACACAAATCTCTCGGAAACTTCCCAAAGCACAGTGATCTGGACTGGCATGACATTACACTTCAGTTCCCAGAAAACTGCATTGCACCCTGGCACGCTGCGCGGTGTTGTCCATGAGCTCCTGTAACCAGATGCAGCAGGTCGGATCAGACGTCTTCCGAAAGCAACCCGTTCGCAATGGGTTCGCAATGGTCCAGAATCAGACATACGGCATGCGCAACAGATCGCAACAGGCTGCATCTGCTGCGTGGCTCACAAAAACTTGTGGGCCAGGTGGCATGGCGGAAGCTGAAGGCAATCGAGTCCACCACGAGGGCACGAATGCGTGGTCTTCCCTGTGAGGCAGCAGGGAATGGCCCAAAGCCAACGCGACAGCAAGAAAACGCGACAGTGTCTAACATGCATGTATCCGGGCCAATGCGGTGCCAATCGCATCGAGTGTTGCAATGCTCGAAGCCGCGCCTGAATGAAATTTCCGAGCTGTTTGATGGTGGAGTAGAGCTCTGTCGCATCGTACTTGGCGAAAGCTTGCATCTTGATCGAACCACTAGCATGCCGTGGCCTATGGACCTATGGAAGTTTCAGGGAGGCTCCGCACGACAAACATGAAGTCGGCGCATCCCAGCCTCGGCTAGAACAACAGTGCTGCCCCTGCGAGCATCCCCAAAGGAAGACATCTGCCGTCCTTGCCTCCAGCAGGCGGCAGACGGAAGCAGCATCGAGGGTAGGCCTTGCGTCAGAAAAAAGACACCGTTGCTGATGTAACAGGGCCACGGCAACGGCCTTGTCTCAGAAAGCAGTGCTTCACAAACCTTGTATCGGGAAAGCACTCGACAGCAATCATGACTTCAGCAGCTTGCCCGCGCTTGCCTGCATGTACCGCTCCGGGACGAAAGATCCCTCCGTGTCCACATAAATTGCCTTGCAGAGCTGAGTGCCAAAGTTTGCTGCAAGGCAGTGAGCATCACCTCGGCCAGCGAGTCCGGCTCTGCTAGCGACCTGGCAGCAATTCGGGACAAGCCAAAGACTCCGAAGGTCTGCGGAGTCTGCGGCTGAGGTGCGAGATCTGAGCTGCGGCACAGAGCTGCCTGGCACTCGCGAGACACACGTCGATATGGTATGATGCGCGACTTCCCCCATCAACTCTAGCCAGAGTCGCAGGCAGAATTGTGTCTTGCCACTGCCCGGGAGCCCACAAACCTACAAAGGAGCGCATTCTCATGGCAATTACCCAAAGGTTGGAGTACCCCACCTCGAGCAGAGCGCCTCCACCCTGCAGCGCGCTACCGAGAAGCCCATTCAGGCCTGCCGAGCTTCGCTTCCCACAGCTGTTGCTCTACCAGGTGCAGCAATAGGTGCATGACTTTGCAAATAATCTCGAACCAAACTGTTTTAGATGCAGTTCGCGCTGCGGGTCTCTTCAAAAACTTCAGACTGGCAGCACGACCATGGGGTGGTGGACATTCAGTAGCCGTTCTCGATGTAGCGCTTGACCAGGGGGCTGATGTAGCCCTTGCCCTTGGAGGTCTTGAACTTGGCAGGGTTGATGCCGTTGTACATGGTCTTTGCCAGATCGATGGCAGAGATGAAGACCACGAGAGCAATCAAGAACAGGCCAGCCACNATGTAGCCCTTGCCCTTGGAGGTCTTGAACTTGGCAGGGTTGATGCCGTTGTACATGGTCTTTGCCAGATCGATGGCAGAGATGAAGACCACGAGAGCAATCAAGAACAGGCCAGCCACCTGCCCATCCGTCAGGCCGTCCTCCTCAGCCATTGGGATCACAAGGCCAAGCTCCTGAGTGCGCTTTCCGCCTGGAATGCGCGCCAGCAGCATCTGAGCATCCATCACCTGCTGGTCGTAGGCCCAAGCTGGCACGGCCATGGAACCTGCAGCTGCGCCTGCAGCCAGCGCAGCCCCTGCAGTCTGGCTCTTTGGCGAAGGGACGAAGGCCTGAGGCGCAATCAGCAACACGGCAGCGGCCACCAGGCACAGCACCAGAGGAGAGCGGTAGGCCATGNCTGCAGCCAGCGCAGCCCCTGCAGTCTGGCTCTTTGGCGAAGGGACGAAGGCCTGAGGCGCAATCAGCAACACGGCAGCGGCCACCAGGCACAGCACCAGAGGAGAGCGGTAGGCCATGATAACTGATGGGTAGGAAAGCTTGCTTTAAGCAAACGTGCTGATGTACTAGCCGGCCTGAACAAAAACTCAGCGCAACCATGTTCGCGTCGGCATGGCAGACATCAAGTGTGCATGCATGGCGAACTGACCTCGTGATCATCCGCGACCGTGGAACGATATCTAGACTAATCCGCCGAGGCCACAGACCCAGCCGTCTTGGGGGTCAGCTCCGATACCCTCACCCACCCTCCACCTCCCCCCCTGCCTCCCTCTTTCCATTCCCCACCCCCAGCCCTCCGCCCTTCCCCTGCCCCCCTCCTTCCCTTACCCCTACGGAGCCGAGGCAGGCGGGTAGCGTTAAAATTAGAGTCGCACGATGTAACACGCATGCTGAGGTACTCTGAGGTCAACTCCTTTTTGATCTGCAGCAGCAGACACGACGGGCATCCACTGTAAACGGCCCCGTACACGGGCTTCTCCTGTCTGACTGGAGTGAGCTCCTTCTTTAAAAAGGCTTCACGCAGACTGGCAGCACGACCATGGGGTGGTGGATATTCAGTAGCCGTTCTCGATGTAGCGCTTGACCAGGGGGCTAATGTAGCCCTTGCCCTTGGAGGTCTTGAACTTGGCAGGGTTGATGCCGTTGTACATGGTCTTTGCCAGATCGATGGCAGAGATGAAGACCACGAGAGCAATCAAGAACAGGCCAGCCAC